>VYZM01022040.1:3966-53289 GCA_013398915.1 Dromas ardeola | reverse complement strand
GGGGGGGGAAGGAAAAGTTTTTCCACCACCCTGAATGAAAGCAAAGTCAAGCACTTTCTTAATTAGGGTAATCATTGTCTACAGAAAGCCAAACAATGATGCAAAACGTGGTGTTGGAAGTCCCAGTAAGGGAAGCTCTGTTTGAAAGTCTGGAGTTTTCACTTTGTCCTCCGTGAATGCAGGCAGGGAGCATTTTCTTGAACTGCTCTGATCCTGCTGCCCCTAAACATAGGAAATTCCCACTTCAATCAATGGGAGCTGTGCATACTTAAGAGCTACCAGGTCGGGCTCATAAATGCCTGCCACTGATTGTACAAGACATTGGCACTCTTACGGCTGATTAAAGGAACAGACGTGTCAACAGCAGACGAGACCTTTGCACAAATGGGATAACGACGCCATGTCAATATTTTCCTAATGTGTGAATAAGTGCTGTGAGGGACAGGGCACACAACAGTCAAGAAACCGAAGTGCGGGAGATGATCTGAGAAAGCTTGCTGGATTCTTATCTAAACACAAAAAGGAAATATTAAATATTAAATCAAATTATTAATATTAGAATATAATATGTTAACATGACACTTCACCTTCTCCAAAGCAGCCTGTTACCACTTGCCCTTGATATATAATCATACACTAAACAAATTATTTTCTGTTACTGCTTTCCAATATGGAATAAAAGGGGTGGAAAGCTTTCTATTTTTCAGAGAGAGAGAAATTTCAGGATGAGATTGCACGATGTTGTTACTGGAGGTAGCAGGGGTACATACGGAGGGCTTGGCCTTGGCAGCGCGTGGGGACAGAAGTTTTTGTGGTGTTAAGCCACTGTGAAGCCCTCCCGCCCTCAGGCTCTCTAGCTCCAGGACAAGTCCTGAGCAAGACGCAAAGCACTGCAATTTTTCTTCTGTTTTACAACAGAATAAAATATGGCTAAATATGGTTAAATATGGCTCAGAAGCAGCTAAGCGTATAAGCATAATGCTGAATTTTTAAGATCACAAATTGATGTAAGTAGATTTATTTACTTACTTTAAGCTGAAACAGAAACTTCACCATTTAGGTGTATGGATGCTTCTGAAGAGGCTTGTCCGGTGTCTGGGAGACCTCCTGGGGATCCCACAGACATTTCATCCTTGTCCTTCCAGTACCAAAGTCAGTGTTAGTGTTTATAGGAGCAATTCAGAGGGGACAGAAGGGAGTCTGTGGTCGGACGCGTACACAGATAAGGGCTTGCCTTCTCAGGAGAAGCTCCTCCTTGACAGTTGTCTTGACTTAGGGCTGCTTTGCAGCAGCTCGCAGGGCAGGAGATCCTGCCTGTTTTCTCACTAACAGAAATGTTACCTGTTAATTAACTTTTTTCCTAGTATTGCCATTTTATTGAGGGGTAGGTTTCCAGTTTTCTCCAGTCTGATACAGGGACAGTGGCCCTTGCTGACATCACTTTTCCCCTCTGCTTGAGATGGGTATGTGATGTAAGAATACGAGTTCAACGCCAACTCAGTGTTGCCATTTGCCTTCCCTCCCCACCAGCCCTGTGTCCTTGCAGTCTGTTTTCTGACACCTCCTGTGCAAGCCACTGTCACAGTACATATAGGCTGCCTACAGACAGCACTGGGTAACAGTGACAGTTACCTGAGTTACCTGCTGTCTTGGTTATAACCGTGGCAGATGCTAGTCCATTTTCTGTCCAGAAGTAGTCTTTAGGGAGTCTTTTTATAAGCAATGTATTAACAACCAGAAAATTTATGTAGACAAAGTGGACAAAGCTAGTATTTAAGCCAGACTCCCGGGAGAAACAGAAGGGAAGACTGACGGTTGGACCCACTCTGGGCAGAGCCCGGATCAGAGGACCTTTAGTGGTCCCATCCAACCTGCCAGAGTCTTGTGAGTGTGGAAGGAGGGATGGAGTGAAAATGCAGAAATATGCTTTTGCAATGGACAACCCAGCTCAGATCTCGGCTAGCCAGAAGGAAAAGGAAGGAGAAGCTTCATGATTCAGAATAGAACCCTAGACCTCCCAGGAGACCGGGTACTGCTTGGCAGCCTTGGATGAGCTGCATTAGTTTCAGGACATAAGCAAGTAAGATCAACGATTAAGTGAAAATGCAGGAGGCCTTCGAAGTGCTGGAAGTGAGCACCCGATGTCTTGAACTCAGGGCCAGGAAGCTCTGGGGGACCTGGAAGTCCCCAGTGATCGTGCAGGGGGAGCTCAGTCATTCCCATGCCAAATTAGTGATGATTTCTGACGATTTCTGGGTCCTACTAGAAAACCGGTCACGAGTCAGCAGTGTCTATAACAACGGGACTTTCACATCTGTGTTTTTACAGTAGAATTTGTAATTCTGTAAAGTACTTCAGTGCTTGTGAAACCCATTGCATGAATTAATAAATAATAATAGCTTGGAAACTGCAAGACATTCTGATTCAAATCTAAGAGGACTCTAATCCTTTCATGCTATGAGGACATCTTTTCTATATTCCCTTTCTTGGGATGTCAGAGATATATTTTTCCAAAACATTTGAACAATTTGACTGGGACCCAGGGGGAAACTCTGGATCCTTTGTGGTGGAGTAATGAGTCAGAAAGTTTTCTTGCCAGGGATTGAGAAATGCCTGACCTCATTTCTGAGAACACTGCATGCAAGGGAAAGATTTTGCCCTTAGTGGAATTCTAAATGTTTAGTGTAGACCTCTGAGCACAAGGCAACGGCATGCCTGCTCAAAAAAAAAATAAAGAATTTGTGATTCCTTTTGTATAGGGAAAGACATGTTTTAGGTCAAATTTAAAACCTGAACAGTACAATTAAAATCTTTGGTTTGGACTAATTTTAGGTGTCAAAAGAATATAATAGTGAAGACTTTCTGATTATTGTTCATTGAATATATAGTTTTGACCTAAGCTGTAGCTTTGTATACATAGGTTTGTCTTCTAAATCATAAGTCTGGGGAAGCTGCTGAGGGTCCAGCCGGTTGCACCAAGGCAGGATTAGTCATATCTATTGCATTTCTGACAAATATTTACCTAATTCCTTTTTACAGACCTCCAGCATTGAAGATGCCCCCGGCAATCTATTCCCAACGTCTAATCTGAGTTGTCCTTGCTCCAAATGTAAACCCAATGTCTCTCAGCTGCGATGCTATAGTTGTAGAGAACAAGCAGCGCATACTAGCCCTGTGGCTATATGCAACAAGTTTTACTGAACTGCTGGCAATTAAAATTTAGGGCATTTTTGTTTTGTTTTTACAGACCCAGGATCTGTAATCAAAATACATTTTCCATAAGAAGAATTACAGTAAAAGTAAAATTATATAGATAATAATTGCCAATTTTGTATCATCTTCTTCTGCAAAGGATGCCTAATTCTTTAGGCTCACAGCAAAGCCCCTGTGGCTGGCAGCTGTTCTTTGGGTGGCAGCCCGGGTAAAATCCTCAGTGGATGTGTGCAGCTCTCTGCTTTGGTTTTCTGCTTTGCTTTGCTTTAAGATTTACCTCAGTAAGCCCATAAACTGTATTATTCACTGAATTCCATTTGTTTGCCACAAACCTGTTTGAATGGAGTGCATCAGGCTCTGACTGCCACCTTATCTTGGCATCTGATCATCAAACACATACAAGTGCATATAAAAACCTATAGAAAAGTGACCAAAGCCGAGAGCTTACAAAAGTTTTCTTTTATGATAATTGTACCAATTTATGATATGAAGCTCCTAAATCCACAAAACTTCTTTTTTTTTTTTTTTTTTTTTTTTTAATTTTTTCCTTTTAATAGGCAGTGGGTACCACTGTCTTTAATGAAAATCAGTCTTTTTATCCTGGAGACTAATCTAAGTCCCGGCCCTGGAGTTTGAACCCCATCTCCCTAGACTGCCAGAGCATTCTCATTTTTCATCCCCGCTGAGAACACAGTTACAGCACATTTCCTAATTTCTATCATATGTTAGTGTGTTTTGTAAAATGCAATTCCCTTTTTTTTTAAATAAAAATAATCAAATAAACCACACTGCAATGAATAGATGTTTTCCACTTTTTTGCCTTATTTGATCAACTCATTTGAGAAGCCAGTAGTTATTTTCACTAGAGCTAGAATTTGCAAGACTTCAGTCAAAAATGTGACTTTTTTTATATCTTATTAAATTTCATGTGGGCTATGCAGAAAATAAATTACATGCAACTGTACTACATAAGTACCATTGCTGTTTTTTTTTTTCACCGAGCAATTTCTGAAAGCAGTATAAATCATAGGCTAAATTCTGCTGCCCTTCCTCCAACCTCGCTGAGCCAAAATCCCATTAAAGTTAACTTTGAGATTTGGCCCCATGACTGGATGAGTATGGGAAAGCCTGTAATTTATAAGGCCATATCCAGTCTATTATACTTCTGGAAAATGTGCAGAAATATATTTTTAAGAGACTTTTCTCTCCAAGTTCCTAAAAAAGCCTGAGTAATTTCAGGGAGGCAATCTGATAGACAGATTTGTATGAATATTTATATAACTAATAACAGAGCCAATACTTCTAAATATTTTCTAAGAATATTCAGTCAAGTAAAACAGTGAATGCGTCTTGGCTGTTTATCTTCCTTCTATTTACTTTCTTTGAATATTCCCACAGATGAGTTCACAGGCAGGAGTGTTGAAGAATAATGACACTATTCACAAAGTGGATTTAAACTGGTAGCTCGGAGCAGTTTCATCAGAAATCCCTCCTAATTTGTGAATAGAAATAATGACACGTGGCAAGTGATCTCAGAAAGATCTTACATTTTTTTAATTTTGAATAGTGAGTCTTTCCAAATGTAAGCAATCTACAGGTGATCTTCAGAGAACCTATTGAAAGAGTAATTTCCACTAATCCAAGAAAATTATAAAGTATCTTCAGAAAATATGCAAACAGGGAAAGGTTAAATCAATTAAGTAGGTTATTTACTACAAAATACTCATTCAGCTGTGGAAACTAACCCCAAACAGATGTACACTGCTCTGATGTACCCTTGTGGTCTATTTGAAGATAAATTAAAATGCTTCTCTTAATATCAAATAAATACTCTTCAAAACGCTTCTTCAGATCTTCAGTCATTACCATGAACATGTGCAGAGCAGAATTAACCACTGCAAATACACGCATCTTAAAGGTCAGGACCTGAATAGCGACGTCTGTATTTCACGATAGGAATTAATAAATTCCCACACATCCTATATGCCTGAGCTCAAGTTCTTCATTAAATAGCTTGAATTTTGGTCACTGGGGTGAAAACAGACCAATGCAAATTTGAGAACTACCCTGTGGAAGCTATTTGGATTGTAGGCAGGGTCCTTGCTCTGAAGTCCCGCCGGACTCTTCTCCAGCAGGACACCTTACAGCTGGTTGAGTCCCCGCTGGTGGGCAGACACCAAACAGGTGAGGGTCCTCAGTTCACCTCCTCCTTGCTGTTTTGAGTAAGTGATGAAAGAAAATCAGGGAAAATGTATCAGTTACGTCTATTTTGTCTATTTTTCTCCCTATTTAACTGCCCACCAGCAAGGGGGAAGAGACTTAAGCTCTTCCATCTGAACGGGCAGTGTGGATATATTTATAGGATATGCAGAAAAGCTGGCATTGCTTATAAAAGTCTCTTGGATCCATTAAAAATAAAGCACAGTATAGACTGTAGAAACCATAGTCTGTTCAAGCAACAGACATTTACTACAAGGCCGACTACTTTATTCATGGAAGTTTTACATCCTTGTATGTTTAAACTGCTTACAAATTTATGTTTAGACCATATACTTAAATGTGCACATGGTCTACAATTGTTTCAATACCCATAACTTGTCAGACCTAGCTGGCTGTTATATTTTACAAGCACTAATACATTTGATTGATGTTGATATGTTCTGATTAAATTTACTGCTGATTAGTTGATCACCACTTTGAACAACAAGAAATTATATTTCACTGGTTTTATTACACTGATTGGCATTCAGTTTATCAGTCATGGCACCAATGGGAATTATCAGAGCTAATTGTTTTCTAATGAGGATACATTAATTACATAGATGTAAGGAAATTCAACCATTTTTATTCTGTTTTATTTTAAGACAAGCAAACATGAGACTATGAAAAGGAAACACCCAGATCCTACAGTAATCCTTAAATTCTACACAAGTGCATTGACCTTATACTTTAGATTGATCTGCCTGTATAATGGATCTTTACTTCTGAGGGCTTTTCTTCTGATTCTGACTGAAGAGTTGAAGAACTGCATCATTTTTCTTTTTTGTTTAACATACTGCGTTTTTCATCAAAAAATAATTCCTAATGGGAGAAATAATTGTTTGGTTTTATGTTGTACAGCTTCATATATTCTGGGGTAAGAAAAAAATTCTTTTAAATCACACTATTATTAGTTTTAAATACATGAGTAAAAAGGATTCAAGGACATAAAATATAAAAGTAAAAAAAAAAAAAATTAAAGCAATTAAAAAACTCTTCAGAATCCTTACTTAAAAATCTCATATATCTGCCTTCCCCTGCCTGTGGGTGCCGAGATGAAACGTTCAACTAATTTTGCAGTTTTTAATACTAGCTTGCTGGGTTTTGGTTCATGATTCTATTACACCCCTACTATCTGGTTCTCACATACTGATATCATCAGTGCCATTGGCCTTAATTCAACAAAGCACTTACGTATGTGTGTAAATCCCACTGACATCCACAGAGGGTTGCACTTTGTTGAATTGGGGGCTGCTGTCATCACAAAATTAAACATGGGGAAAAAACCTATAGTCAAGACTTTCATATGTAACCTGAAAACTAGCAGCCGTTCCCGTCGATGTCTGCTTGCGTTTTCCACGGTGGTCTCCCATCCAGCCTGCAGGTCTCTGCTGCTCGCTTAGGCTGATCTGAAGTACGGGGACGCAGCATCCTCGCACCAATGAACTTTCCTGCCTTTGCTTCACACGTTCGTTCTCCCTCTCTCTTTTTCCCTTTGTCAGATAATTTGGTGTTTTGCAAGCCACGGTCTCAATCCTGCTTTAATGCCTTCTGAAAGCTGCTTGTTGCCGTCTCAGGATCATAACTAACTGGTGTGCCAGTATTCTTTTTAATGCTCTTGCTCACTTTTAGCCCTGCTAATGAAGGCTGAAGTGTTTCTACTTAATATACTCAGAAGCATCTTTTTGAATGCACTCTAGTTGGAGAATAAGTTGAGGGCTTCTTATGAGCACATGCTCCAAGAAGAAAGCCCATACACTCCATCTTTAGGGAATTGCTGGCTGTCTTAACACCTCTCCGACATGATTCATGCTAAAGCACTTAGGAATATCAGTCTGTCCGTGCGTTGCTCACCAACTTCCCCAGCCTGTGCCGGAGCAGCAGGAGTGGCCTATTGGTTTGAATAATTTATGGCTGGGGGTAAAGCATTTTTACATCTTCATATGTTCACCCATTAAGTGCAGTTCAAAACCCACAGGAATGCGCAGAATGCGGGGACTTCACCCGGCTCCCAGAGCCTTAAAGGAAAAGAAACTTATCCTCATGTGCCAACGCTGCAAGTAGAAGTAACTTAGGAAAACTCTGTTTCTAATGCAGCATTTAAAATGGAGGATCTTAAGACACTTAATATTTCTTAATTATTTTAGTTCCATAGCACTGACCATAAGATAGATGCCAAACTGACAGCACAGTTATTACCTGAATGCTGAAGTTGAGCTTTACAGATGGATGTGCTTGCAGCATGCACTCATTAAGCATACATTTCCAAACATATTTTATTTCAGGTTCTCCTCTTTATAGTATTACAAGACCCATTATGAATAAAATTAGTTTATTATACATCGATAAGACACTTATAAAGCACAGGGTAATGTTTATTTTTATGAATCCTTACCTCAACTCATAAAGGTTTGTTTATCTTTACAGTAAAATAAGAACCTGACTGTCCTATTTTCAAATGTGTATAGTTTATTGAAACACTTAAATTCCATATTTAAATATGGTCCTGCTTTTTTTTTTTTTTTGTGTTGAAATTCAAGCAATGGCATTTAGCCATCAGCAAATACTACATAAGTGATGGGAAAGGGCTCTCCCAGTATGCTGATGGGGCCTGGGACACGCTTCCAGACAGACTGTGTTATTCCATGCTATGGGGAAGGGTAGGTACTCATATGCATAGCTTGGATATTTTAAAAGTGCTTAGTCAGAGCTTAAGCATCAGGTAAACAAACCCAAAACTAATCGTAAATTCAAGAGGAAGTTTCAGAGTTGACAGTCCTCATCAAACTACTGGAAGACACACAATTGCTATTGACCAAGAGGTCTTTCAGAAGTGGCATGTTGCTGGTATCAAAAGTGCTGGTATTTTTGCTGGGCGAACGCTTTCAACGGAGCTGGAAAGTCTGAGCAGCCTGTAGCTGAAATATTTTGGTAACCATGCTGGGAGATGGCCCAGGCACAGACTGGTCCCACGGGCAGACAGGATCTGTAAGAAGATGGAGCCTGCTCAGTTTAGGTGAAAACTTCTGACAATTAGCCACAAAACTCTGATGTGTCTCAATAGGGCAAGAAGAAAACATGAATGAATTTTCATGAGCTTGAAAAAAGGAATGTTATTGACACCAAATCAACCTTCTTGGCCAGATTTCAAATTGTACTATAAATATGAGCACAATAGAGACTTTCTTTTAAAGTAATGTTTTAACTCTAGAAAAAAAAAAATGTCTTTCTGAGTCTTAACTCTGGAAAAGCCAGAAATCTGTCTTACCTCTGGAAAAGCCGTGTGAAATGCTGATACCCAAGGTCTCCAAAAATTATCACCCTGGGGCAGAAATGCAGCACAGAAGATTTCAGCCTGGCTATTTTACAGTTGGCAAAGTCACAAGATCTCATAACGGGAGTGGCCGAACAAATCACTAAAGATGATGGAGACAAGCCTGAAGAACTCACGGTTGCGAAGTCAAGCACTGAGCTGTCAGAAAACTCTGAAATTAATGTTAGATGATGAACTTTAATTCGCCACATGTGGTCTTTAAACACATGATGATGGGCTTCTCTTCTCCCCTCCTGTTGAACGACCGCCTTGTCCAGTGCCCAGAATGAGCAGGGTTCCATTAATTTTCTCAGGGAGAATGTAAGTCCAGTGTGAGGAAGATAAGTTTTCCCCTTGCCTTGTCTTTTGAAATGGTGCACTTGTGCCCACTGACATAAAAAAGAAGTTTTTAAAACATTCTACTTAGCCAGACATCAATGATATCAAACGGGCAAGGTACAGCAATCTTAAAGGCATCGAGAGGCAGGTATAAAACAGGGAAGTCGCAGGAACCATAACAGCAGTGAAATCACTATTAAGAAAGAAAACGCTTTTTAAAAATCTTCTGAAAAACAGAAGCCTACTTATTAAGAAGTACACATGCACTTTCTGTCTTGCAGATTTGTTGGTGGTAAAGAAAGCTTTTCTAACTGTTTTAATAGTCACAAGAAATACATTTATAGCTAAAAATAACATTTGGTGAACACCTTCTATTTTAAAAAGTGGGAAAAAAATTCATAAAGCAAAACATGTTTGACAATGACAGCATTTTTTCAGACAATTTTTTGATTTTAACAAGAAAGAAAAGTGGTTGAGAATTTTTCAACAGCTTCTTGAAAACCATTAGCCTCGACTGCCATTCTTAAAGGAAGTGGACAAGAAACTTCGTGTATTTAGAGAGATATAGATCAGTAGTTAAATCTGGTACTTTGCGAGGTTAATGGCTATGCACAGCCTGTCAACAGAATGGATGCTACTATGTTACTTTCTGACTTTATTGCAAGAAATACACCGGAGAATGCATTTGAAGGCAGGCAGCCCTTACTACTGAAAGGGGAATATACATCTTGGAAGATACGGTTTGCATCAAAACAGCTTTATGAACAAAAGCTGTTTCCCTGCAGAGATACTTCTGATTCCGGATCTTTTATTGTGAAGGTCTTTGTTCCTGTATCATGACACTGAAATGGTTAACAGCAAACTTTTGAAATCAGATTTGAAAAGTGTGATGAAAGAGCCTGATGTTTTGCCTGATTTTTCTTTTCTTTTTCTCTGCGGACAAAGGCCTTGAATGCTGAAGGCTGAAAAGCCTATTATCACCAGAAAGAAATGTAAGTAAACAAGGCATTACAATAATGAATTCTACAGTACATGACACGAAGGCAAGAACCAGCTCTGTGCAGCAAGCAGTGAAAGACTTGGCTGTATCTTGGCAATTTTTCAAAAATGATAACAATAAGAGGTTTTGTCGCTTCAGACATGTAAATCAAAAGGATATTTCAGCACTAAAAATAATACTGAGAGTTTCTAACCGTTGACCCCAAACCAGCATTCAAAAATAGACATTAAAACTAGGAAGCTATAATCCTACAAGCCATGCACAATCAAACCTAAAGAGCTAAAAAGATTGAATTTTTAAAGTCCATTTGAAATTAGGTTGGCAATAACTACCCTTATCCACAGGAGAAGGATTTCTGATAGTCAAAGTTAAGATGTGATAAAAAGGAATAATCCAAAAATTATACCGAGAGTATATTTCAAAACCAGCATTTGAAACGGTCTGAAATTCCCCAATCTTGTTCCTAAATAAACAACAAATACAGAGGCCACTCACACGGGTAGTTTGGACTATAAGGACGCGGAGACTTTTATTTGTAGGAAGTGAAAGTGTGTGTAAGTGAAACGTGAAGATGGTGAAATTTGATATTTAGGCTTTTTATAGTGCATTAACAAACTGTGCAAATGTGCCTAAGAGCAAATAAACCCAACAGCTTGGCCAAACTGGCGCAGCAGAGATCGGGCAGAGGAGAAGGGATCTGTTCAAAACCTCATCTACTGATAAAACCGTACACTAAAACTCCCAAAGCGGGAGACAATGCCCGTCTGTGTGAGCAATACCTTACAAACCCTAAAGGAACACAGAAAGCAAGGCACATTAAAATGACCTGTTAATGGTGAATTGTGTCCTTTGCACCGGACACCTCATCTGTGAGGGAGGGAGGACACGAGCCCTCGCCGTGCCGGCAAGGTGTAGCTGGTAATGCCACTGACAGCAGAGTATTGCTGACTTATCTGGGGCATCCTATGGGAAGGAGCAGTGTCACTTCAAGAGACATATCCAAATAGCAGGCAGGATTGGACTGGGCACTTGTTCCTTTCCTTACCTAAGCCCTAACTACACGCTCATACAAAAAAAAAAAGCAAACGAAGGAGCAGAAGAGGGCTGTAAACAAGACACATACTCAGGTGAAGCGAAATTCCACCATAGATGGGGTGCAGGTTGAATTCACGTATTGTCACCAACCTAACTGTGGTCAGCATCGTGCCTGGCAACCCCCAGTGCTGAAACGCTATGGCCTCTTTTCTCCCACATTAAACTGAACAAGTGTGACAGATTCTCAGCCACTGAACAACCTTCCCTTTGGGATGTGCCCCTCGAGAAGTTTGCCAGAGCTGGGCTTGCAGAGCGGGAGCACGGGAAGTTCAGGCAGCAAAACCACCACAAATCTCAGTTCCTGACTTTGTGTTCTTCTGCATCAAGCTGCCCCATGAAGACAAACCCAAAAGACTCGTCTTGACAAGCCTGATGCCTGAAGGGGCAGTATGGAAAAGACAACTCTGAGGTGGTTTTAGGGTATGAGCTAGGCTCGGAAGAGTAGCTAAGATGATTTGATGAGTCAAGATGACCTTCGGGGTAGGGTGCAATACATGGTACGAGAGGGGTCAGTAACGCTTTTCTAATGAGGAGTGGAAAGCAGTACCACCCTATGAGGAGGCAAGAAAAACACCTTTCTTCTATAGGTTGTCACCACCGGGTCAGCACCCACGCTGTGACATGAAGTAGGCAATGTTAAAGAAAGGATCTGGGGCATGGGAAAAACTTTCCGTCTCGGCAGGATCAGATCGGGCTTTGATGCAGGCTTGGATCGATCCCAGGCTACAAGCACTTCTGCCCAGGCCAGTGCAAATAACCCCCAAAGCAGTGACAGTCCAAGCCTGCTCCGGGACCAGAAGTGGTGATGACACACTACAAACACAATAGTAAGTCCCACCACAAGTTCAGAAATTTCTGTATGGTGTTGCATGACATAACATGGCACGTTCTTACACAGCTGTGGGTAGTTTTGAGTAGAGCAGAACAGTCTGGACGTGTTCTGGATTAGTGCTTACGGTTATTCCCTAAAGAACCAAGACGTTTCAGTAACAGGAGCACCTGCAGAACAAAAAAAGAAAAAAAAAACCCCAAACCTCCTTCACCTCTTTAAGATCTACAGTAATCACATAAATTTATAGAAATCGTGATGTTACTAAACTGTGAGACCTTTGTTAAGGCTTCTACAAATGGGCCAGAGTGGAGCTGAAACCTGGACCCTCCAGGGAAATCTCCACTTTCCTAAAGGTCTGCCCCAGCTTCAATGTGTGGAGCTGAACAACTGAAAAAGCAGCTCTCCGTTTCAGTTAGCACCAAAATTGGAATCAAGATCAAAGATTCGGTTCATGATCAGTCCCTGCTAGCCCAGCTCCACTGAAGGCAACAAAAGTTAGCTTCAGTTAAAGCTCTGGCTCAGGTTCTGTAAATGAACGAAATAAAGTGTCAGAAAGCACAATCTTTTTCAATGATAAACAGTCCACTTTGGGGTTTTTCACTGATTCCATTTTATAAATCATTTTAATGTGCATGTGATGTAATACTTTCATGCCAGTTTAAGTTGCTTGGTGCTGACTATTCTAACGTATATATGTACAGAAATGAGGAAGAACTATGAAGCCAAATTAAATGGTATAAACATTTGCACTGTGAAACAAAGCTTAATTATTTGATAAAATGTGTGATTAGGTATTAATATTTCATGTAAACATTTATCTGAAAATCAGCAAAGAATAGCTCTTCCATTATTATTAGAGACCTAAACTTATAGCCCTTTCACAGGCAAAAATTACTGTCATGAATGTGAACACTCTTGTTTAAATAATGTGCAGGGGGGGAAAAGACATAATTTTCCACATGGACTTGTTTATTCAGAAGTACTCAGTAGCCAGTACACCTACTGGAAGCAGTGGGATTACAGGTGATCACGCAACTTTCAGCAGTGTGAGTTACTAAACTTTCTACTTTATCAGCATATCTCATGCATGTAGAAAATTTATTACCGTTATATTGCAAAAGTTGTTGCATTAGCCATTGGGCTGGTATATTTTTTCTCAACATTAAATAGTTCCTCTAGAGTTTGCCACTTTACACATACACAATTAATTCCCAATGGATTTAAGTGATTTCAGCAACACATTGAAGAAGAAGCTGAACCCAATGTTTTTATAAAATTACTGTGTTTGAACTAAAATATGGGTAGTGAACTACAGCTCCCAGACACATTCCACAACGTTCATACTTAGTAGGTCATGAAACCATTGAAGTGTTATTGTAAAACTCAGGAAGGNAATCGCACTAAATTCCACGAGCCGTACGGACTTACTACATGTTGTTTATCCAGAGAAGACAACGTTATGGAGGAATGAGGCACAGCGCAGTATGATATGAAGAGGAATTGCATGGCCAATTCATTTATTTTTTTGCGAAAGGGAAGGAAGCGGTAAAAAGTTCATCGGACAATTTAGTCCTAATAGGAGAGCGTAGGTTTTAGGCTCAGTATCACATGTGCCAGGTTGCTTACCTGTAGAAGCTATTGAGTGCATCGCAGAGAGGAAAGCATGAAATATCTGTAACTTTTGTGTTTTGCTGGTTATAATTGTACCCTTTAATTTCCAGCCTGGCAACAGACACATGAAACATGGGAGCTTTGTTGAGCATTATGCCCAAATTAACAAATTATAATGTTTTTTTTTTTCACTATAAACCTGTTCCTGGAAATATTTTCCCATAGTGGGAAGCCCATTTGGCTCAGTGTGAGAACTCCCCTTCTGACAGAAGCTTCATCTGATGTCTGTTTAGGTACCATCCAGGGCTCTAAGCTTCTTGGCACTGTCAGGATATATTTCATGCTTAATATGAACACATCCGATGGGTACGCTCCCTCTTCACCGCACGTTCAGTGCCTTTTCTAATAGCTAATTCTGGCTACCTCAGATGGTAGCAGTGGTTTTTCTACTTTTGCGAAGCTTCTCTTTTAATTTCTCTTTGGCCAGGGCCTTAAATTACACCTGTCTACTTCATATATCCTACTGGGTTACTGCTCAGTGCAGCTGCACCTTAGAGACCAAAACCCTATTAGACTAGGTACTGTACAAACATCATTTTAAAAAAAAAAAAAATATATTGATCCTTTGCAATACCTTGTGTTTTCAGGCCCTGGATCCTGGAAAGCCACCTGCGATTACCAGCTCAGATCTGAAAGTCTTCTGTCCCTTCTGGGAACGTATCTTTAGTGTCTGATTCTTCCAGTTCATAATCCTGTCTCTGAGGTGGCAGGGTGGCAAGGTTAGGTGCTGCCGCCTTCAGCACTACAGTATTGAAGGTCTCGCCGTGTAAACACCGACTAACCACAGCAACGGTCCTTGAACAAATCCTACGAGCCAGGCAAGCTGGGATAGCTGAGCTTCTCCCTAAAGACTGGATGCTGCCAGCTCTCTGGATGTCAAATACCTCAAACATCAGGGGACCTTTGGTTCTGTATTCCAATAGCGTAACAAATACTGCTTTTTTCCCCCTCCTATTCCTTAGGCTTACTCAAAAATTCTCTGCAGACATTTTTACTTATATAATCAATTTATGGGTCAAACTCATCAAGGAATAAAGAATAGGTATCATGTCAACAATTCACTATTGCAGTAAATTACATTTGTTAAAATTAGAAACTTGTTGAATAAGGCCTTGATGAAAATTGCGAAAGTTGACACAGACTTAGTCATTAGAAAAGCAAAATTCAGCATTTTAAAAGTGCTGGTTCTCACTGACTATTGAAATTCAATATGCTATCACTGGAATTATTTATTGATCTATTTAGCAGTTTTACAAGCCATTGCCATATACTTGTTAACATTTGAAAAGCAAAACCAAAACAGCCATCTTTTATGTTCAGTCCATCTTGTCCTGTGACACATTTCCTGGATGAACTATGAGCAATAAATTCCATGTTTGCTACGTGTTTTAGCAAAACTATAAAACCTATGGAGGCATCAGAAACAAAATTTAATAACGCAGATGATGCCCAGACATTCCTTTCCCATTGAAACTCCTACGGCCTGACGTGCAGAGGAATCTAGATGTGCATTTCCCACTGATTTCACTAAAAGCTATGAATAAATCCTCAAAGTAACTTAGTCACTGAAATATCTTACTCATAGATGATTGCCATCTAATACCATCTCCATTCCTCATTTAGGAGCTTGTGGGAGCAGAGAGCGCTTCTGGAAGAAGAGAGAGCTGCTTTACCAGACACGGTTGCGGTTCAGAGGAGAGGACAAGCCCCAGGAGCCAAAGCAGCCGACCCGCCTGGATTTAGGGACCTAACTCTGATCAGGTGTGCAGCCCCAGCAGGATCCAGAGGAGTGAGATACATCCTGCAACCACGCGCTGCACTCATTCACAGCAAGAACCTTAACCAACATTTTCCATCCCTTTGGTCAGTTTAGGAGGAAACTTTCCATCTGTCCCACTGGTGCTGTTCCACTTCATATTGTCATATCAGGAACAAAAAGAAGCAGCACATAGAGAATACTGGTGAACGAAGATGGACAGAAAGAACTTTTTTATCCCTGCTCCGAGGGATATCTTTTATTTATTCATAATAGAATACTTCTAAGAAGAGACATTTGGAAAGGACAGAGTAACCAAATAACTTGGCCACTGGGGATCTGGTAGAGCTGAGTTTAAGCAAATTCCTTGGATCATAGAGACGAAGAATATCAGTCTCGGTCCTTTGTCGCCCTAACAAATGCTCTAATTCCTTAACTCCTCTGGACATATGCACACAGTCTCTCCCCTACTCACTCCCTCTCCCTCCATTTCCCAAAATGTTTGTGTTTCTTGCTTCGAGCTCACCCACCGGCTCTCCTCCTGTTTCTTTGCACAGATTGAGATGTTGACTTTGGCTCTGGGCAGCAGTAATAGCAAACCTTCTGTAAGTTTCTATATGCTGAAAAACTGAAAAATAGTCACGTTAGTGCACCTGGCTCAAGAAGGACTGAAATCAGAATGTATTGAATATAGCTCTACAATACAATTTGCACCCTAAAACTGCTAATACTTGAGTCTAGTCCTAAAAACTGTAGAAATTTCATCAAATCCAATTCTGTTATTTCTAAAAGAATTGCTAGCGTTTCCTCATAGGATTTTTTGCAAATCTTAATAGAAACACTAGGAAATTTTGAAACATGCAGATTGCACCTGGAAATGTCTAAAGAAGAAAAATGAAGTTTTATAGTCCAGCACCTAAATTCAGCTAAGATGTGCTTGGAATGGGCCAATTAAATTGCCACGCTTTGTCTGATTTCATAAAAGTTGTTCTTCAAGACAAAAGCTAGGATAACTGGAAAAGGAAAGCTTTTTATTTAGAACTGTAAATTTTGGAACAAAAGGACACAGTTACATTTGCTTAGTTTTTCATACTTACTCAACCAGATATTTTATCAAAGATGTGTTACCCTTTAAAAATAACTGTTTGTGTACAGTATCTACATTTGTATCTCCATTGTAACATTACATGACCAAATTAGAAAAAAAACCCAACGACATTTGTATGTAAAAAATGTCCTGTTACCCACATTGGCTAATGATGGACAGCACACCATCACTATTAGACTTGCTTGGAATTGAAGAACAAGTTCTCTGGACGTGTATAAAAGAGAGGTTAAGTATTTCACTTTTAAATCTAGTACTAAAAGCTAAGGAGAAAATCTTGCAGAAGAAAATGAGAGATGAGTCACTGTTATCCATGCAGGCGGGTTTTCACCACCATCAGCTTTTCCTTAGTCCTGGTGCTCAGTGAGGACCAGGAAAGCAAGACCGGCGGCACTTACCATTCACTCGTCGGGCTTTACTTTCGGAATCGTTCTTAGCAGCTGGGACGGGCAAAACGGTCAGCCAGGTTATGGCCAAAGTAGCTTACCCTGAAATCTGAAGCAGGAACAGACAGGTACACGCTGAGCTGTCCTCTAAACCTGAAAACACATGACCGTTTGTCACAGCCTCCAGGGAAGTATATCATCTTTTACTTGCAACACTGGGCAACCTCTTGGTAACCTTATAAGTGTGCTGACACCTCACTATTTAGAATTTCTGTCAGTATACCTAGCTACAAACTGACCAGAATTTAGTCCTCAGTATTTTAAGGTATCACAGTTAACGGCAAATCTTTTCCAATTAAGGAAAAAAAAAAATATTCACACTTTGGTCAATAAACATTTTCAAGCACTGCAAAAGCTAAACAGGAGATCTCTAAAGGTTTGGGAATACTAATCCCTGATTGATTAGAATTAATCATTTGTAATGAAGGAAGCAATTGCTTCATTCATGCCTCAATCTTACAGGATTTCACGAGGTATTTGAGGGATGCAGGTTTTAAACAAAAATACGACATTTTAAAATGCAAAATTCAACATAGCAGTTGCACACAGAAGTCTGAATTAGCCAAGCAGGCATTCTCCCTTTCTGTCATTTTATTTTAAAGCTATATTCACTCTGGTGGGTCAGGTTTTGTGTTAATGCATTTGAATATTGTGGCACATCGCAAAAATTGTAAGACTAGGCTTAACTGCTAGAATTGGAAGAGTGTTGATTTTATGCCATGCCTTGCGATAGATGAGCCTTTGTGTAAAGCAGTAAAAATTGGTAGAGATGGGATACAAGTTGCAGTAAAAAGAAAAATGTTGAGACTCTTTCTTTTAAAATACATCCTGCAGTTTAGATATAAAGCTCCTTATTTTTAGAAAACCAGCAGAATTGTTCAGGCTCTGCCCCTGCAGTTTCAATAGCAGTCTAGTGCTTTAAAACCCTGACCTTGAAAGAAAGCGTTTACATTGTAAATGTACTGGCAGTATGTAGACTATTCTATGACTGAGTATCCAACTGCGGCAAAAAGTTCAGAAGCAGGTTTTCTTTATTCTGAAAGGCCTAATCCATGGGGCTTTTTTAGTGGTAAAAGCACTTGGCACTAATTGTGACTTAGTTCTGCAGTGAACCTGTATAATTCTCAAATTTCACACAGCCAATTAATTCCCATGAATACCCGGAATCCCAGACTCTGATAGCTGTTGATATACAGCATTTTTTGATGCTTAGATTTTCTGCAAACATAGGGGACCTCTCAAAGCTGGTTCTTGTGTCTAAAACGCAGTACGGTTTCAGAGCTTGGGATTGTACACGGGTTTATGATGACCATAGTACTTAAAGGCTAAGCAGAAGACAATCTGTGCAGGTAAGACAGGGATGAAGTGTGGCACATGGAGGACGTGCAGCCACTCCTGCTCCTGGGGCTGCCTGTTGGAGGACGTATGATGGAGAAGAGGCAAATCACAACTGCACGGACACCCTGCATCGGGTCCAGTTCGCAGAAAATCTTTTGTAAAAAGTCTCACCTTAGAGAAACTCTTTGAGAAAGTCTCACCTCCCACACCTCACTACAAAGCTACGAGGTTCTCCCTTCTCATACGCAGGCCCTGGTCACAACCCTATGTTATATGGAGGCTTTTCTCTTGCTTCTGAAGCAGAGATTCACCGTTTTTATTATGTATGAGAAATGAGCACACCTTCCCCAAACTTACAGTTCTCATCCTTTAAAAACAGGATGAGTGTTCTGAGCACTAATAAACAAATCTGTTAATTTGTGCTAAAATTAAACCGGTCATTTAAAGAAATTTAGCATCTGTTCTTTGTCCTGAATAATCTTAAAACAACAGACTCTCTCAGCTCTTCATGTAGTTAAAATTAATTGAAATCTTGTGCACAAGCTGTACTTGATAAAAATAGGTTGTAATTAAGATAAGCTACTAATTATTGTTTTATCTAATTGTTGTAATTATACAGGATCCAAAGAGGGCCAGGTCAATAGTCCAGTTAACTCTGAAGTGGAGCTACATCAGAGATGTAACCGGTCACCATCCTCCTCTACAGCCGGTGGTCTTCACCAAACGAGTCTGCTAGATATGACAGTCATTAAGTGCTAAGAGGTAGAATGGTCACAGTAAGAGTCTCTAGTATATTTTTTTGGCACAGGTATGGCTGGTTGAATGTGACAGAAATGACTGAAAGGTCTCCTTGTGTCATCATTGCCTTGAGTCAACCACATATTGAAAAAGCCCTATCAGGGAAACTGAGGCACCAGTAGAAGGAGATCCCTTCAGCCACAGTGGCACTGAGATTGTGCTAAAGAAGTCTAAGCAAGGCCATTGGTGGGCAAGCTCTAGAAATTTCTTTAGCTGATTATACCTTGCTATGTTAAGTAGCTGATGAAAATATTAAGAATAAAACCCCTCCAATTGTGGTCATGTTCCATTACTTTGCACTAAAGCTTATATAAACATGACCTTTTAGGACAGTCTTGTGAAAATTTGAGACTGGGATACTTTCAGAAAGGCTACTGAGGCAGCAGTTACTGCTATATGGGCTCTCGCGTCTTTCAATCATCCTCAGCATTGTGTGTTGCGCTTCTTAAGTAATCGCTGCAGCCTCCACATTACAGCTGGACAGTTTAATACAGAGCTGGTTATACTCCAGTGTCAATGGCAGCTTGATAGTTATGTCCAGGGACTCCATTTGACAAGATAAATATCAGGTCACTGTACACTGCTTGTTACACATTCGATTGAATCCCACCTGCAAGAACTCATCAAACGGAGCCAACAAGACAATGTCTTTCTAGCATTTGATATCTTGAAGTAAAACAGTGTCAACTCAAAGGTCCTGGTCCTTCTTCGGCATATCCATCAAACAATCAATGTAGACCTCAAAGAAATTATTCTAGAAGGTCAGGGCCTTTCCAAATAAGACCACCTTGTTAACAGAGAAAGCACAAAATACCTATACATTTTTAGAGTTTTATAAATAAATCAGGGTAGGCAGATTGGGAGTTAATTTTACTTTAAAAGGGTGTCTTGAATAAAAGTAGCACTTCGTTCCTTTGATTCTGTGATCTTAGTAAAATAGGTGATTCTTTACACTTTTCAAGTACTTAAAACTATGGAAGTCTTTTTAAGACAGTGTTGTAGGATTAACAACAATTTCCCCCCTTATAAAAAGTTCTTTTGCAGAAAATCCCATGGAGAGTGTGGGAAACTTGTCTTTCAAAATGGTTGCTTTCTCCTAAGCAGAAGTGAGGTCCCAATACGATGCCGCATCTATACTCTACTTGACTAAGTGGTCATTTGAGCACAATACAGCCCACCATATTTCTTAACCTGGCTCCCTGAGGACGTATTTATGGAGATGGGATGATTACAGCTGAGCTCCCAGTGTCCACAGTACGCAAAACTCAGGCTGCCCATCAGTCCCAGCTACCTTTGTAGCATATGGTATGAGATACGGGATGAGTGTTCTTCTAAGGAAAGATGCCAAGAAATCTGGTCTACAGGCTGTGAGCCAGACCATGGCCACCAGCCTGGCAAAAGCAATGCAGAACGGCAGCCTAGTCATCCTGCAGCTCAACCTGTGGACACCACGAGCGTAAGCCCAGTCTTGGCCAAGTGACGGAGGTACCCAGAAATCCAGTCTGACCCCGCTCTTCCCTGGCTGCTTTGAGGCTTGCGGCGCTGGTGTGAAGAGACTTTATGATGAAAAAGCGGAGCAGAAGAAGCCTGTATCCACAGGGGCATTTTGAGAAGAACAGCATGTTTCCATTGTTCTTCCTGCAGCTGAGATCACAGGCATCACTTAACGAAAGTAGCTGCTGGCTATATTCTTAATGGGAACATTATGATGACACAAAGAAAGAAAAAAAAAAGATAATTTCTATTTTTAGGCAAACATTTGAATCTGGAACTAGAAACACAAAAATGCCCATCATTGGAATAATGTTATTTGGTAATGTTGCTATACAGCAGAGCTGAGGTTCCTTGGATGACCTTTCTGAGCATTTCTCATGCTACCTTCCATGTATTTTCTTAAAATTTCACCTTCCTTTGGAACTTAAGATATTACTTCTGTTTGCTTTTGGATAATTACATGATTCCTACAAATTTCTTGTTTAGCTTCAGGTTAAATTGAACTTTATTTCAACACAGTTTGTCTTTTTCTTTATTTTGACACAGAATATTTTCTGCATTCAAGCATCACACAAGTCCTAGAAAACAGAGTAAATAGGTCATTGTGTCTATTCCTCTGCCTCAAGGGAGAATCAACTGTACCTATGTCATCCCTGACAGATATTTGTCCAACTTATTCTAAACAGCTCTAACAATTGAATTTCCACATTGGCCTTATCTATTCCGATGCTTAAATACCTTCTCAAAATTGAAATCATTATGGGATTATTAAAAATGAAACTATGCCACCACATTTTGCACTGGATTCCTTTAAGTTAATGTGAAATGACATCTTAATGTAAAAATGAACAAATATGTCTAGCGGTTTGTTCAACACGGGTGCCCTCCCACTCACACAATAAGAGATAAAGACCGATGACTAACCTTCCAGCTCTACAAGCAATTGCAAACCCCTTCTCTTCATTTCAGTTTTCCTAATTCTAGGAGCAGACATTGCATATCTGAACTACCTGCGCATCTTTTGAGATACTTCAGAATGTCTTTACTGGAGAGATGCTAGGTGTTTATGCGGGAGACAATCTGGTGCTATGGTTATATTTACACTGTAAGCATCTAGATAGTGTATCATGGAGACAGATCTTCCAATTTCATGTACTTGCTGTTTCAGTCATGTTCTCTAACTGAGCTATATTTGAGATTTGAGACCTTGGCAGTAATCTTGTGTATCTGGGGTGCACTCCACTCTCGCATGCAGTAATACAGCTTATAATTTTCTCATCTCCCAGTTGCTCCTACTTTCCTGTATGGACATACTCTGGCTGTGAGCTCCGAGAGAAAAACCTGTCTTCTCACCACACCTTGGTACGCCCCACAGAGCAACGCCTTGATCCTTTCACAGTGCCAGTAATAAATACTAACAAAGCATAACTAAATTGAAAATATGACAGTATGTCGTCAAAAGTTGTTTCAGTAATAATAGTAACAAACAGTGGTGGGTATTTCATGCAAATAAGTAATCACTTAAATTAAACTGCTCTTCAGAAAACATATCGCATTTCTTTAGGGATTCACAAAACGGCGTTCCCATTTAAGAAATCTCTGGTCCATAATATACAGGATTCTGATGAAATTTCAACGTAGACATATCAAAGTTTCACCGTTGTTGGTTTTTTTCCACAACAGGGGCAATAGCTGGCATGGTCCCTTCATTCATCCTCCTGCCAGCTGCTTTATTAGCCATTTTAACTGTCGCGGCGCAGGACAAACAAGCCACCAGAGAGACTGGTTGAAAGGTAGGTTAAGTAGCTGAATGAAAGGGAGCTGGAGGAACAGGGGAGCATAAACCAAGTACCTAAAAAAGTTATTTTAAAAATCTTGTTCTGCTTTTCTTTAAAGTGAAAAACACTTCGGGAATTAGCGGCGCACTTGTTCCTTTTCCTGAAGTGCAGACTCTGATTTTCTGAAAGGCTGGAGACCGATGAAATCACCTGCACTTGTAACCTGAGCAAAGACTGCCCCTGTCCTAGGAATATTTTTCTCTACAAGCTTTAACAACCAAAGCTTGTCTAGGCTTATTATTATTGTGTGGGCACAAGGTAACCGGAAAGAGAAGGAAAAACAAGAGATCTTTTCCTGCTTCCATTACTGCTGGCTGCTGGATCACCTTCTCCAGCCCTCTGTGACACCATGGTGGGTTTGCAGCACTCCCCGGCTCCAGCCAGCGCTGCCTGGGGTCCTGAGATGGGGTTCCTTGGGGCATCCCTGGAACCGCTGCCGCTCCGCACTGCTAAAATCCCTGCAGCCTTTGCCTGCAGAGCGCGGTGAGAAGTCCCCAGTGCGGCTGCAGCAGAAAAAGGGGACAGATCCTTTGTGGGGGTACATCAAGCCAAGTGTCCTAACTGGTTGCAAAACCCACTTTATAAAGAGAGGCTTTAGAAAAGCAGACTCAGCTCCCCCAAGGACGAGTCCTGTCAGAGCTCTCCTAAATCTCCGAGGCAGCAAGGCACCTCCTTGTCCCGGCAGAGCGGCTCAGAGGCAGATTACCCTGCTGCTGCACTTGCACAGCCGAGCATGACTCCAACATATGTTCTTTGCTTTTTTGGCTGAAGTTACGGTTGTCTTTCCTTTCCCCTCTTTCTAGCCCCCCTTCCCACTCACCCTTGCTCTGACTCTCACAGGAGCAATAAATGCCAGCAGTAAATATTCTCAGCCTTACAAGGATTTCAGTAAATTAAGGTTCACATCCAAGCTTTGGGCAACTTCCTGTATTCTAAATGGGATCCAAATGAAGGTTTTCCAAAGTCTATACAGTATAATAATAATAATAAACGTATCTAAATCATTAAAATGAATGACAGCATTCCCTATACCAGTTCTAGGCTCCATAAATAATGTATAAAACCAATCTGCATTATATTAGCAAAAGATAAAAATTAGAAAAGGGTGCGAGTAAAAATGTTTCATTTTTCGATAACACAAAGAAAATCTTCCCTGCTCCTGAGCTGAGAGCTCCATCTTCTGGGTGATGGTGGATGCAGAGTTGCTTTCTGCTTACGGTAAATTTTTTTTTTAAATTTTCCACTCATTTAAAAAAAACATTATGAGAATACAAGCTTTTTATTGAAAAACAACAGCAAACCGAAAGAGGTAAAGCAAACCGGCACCACCACCCTCCGCAGCCCCACCACCTGACAGCGCCCTGCTTCACCTCACCTTTTCTCCCACACTGTCTTTCATTAGAAACAGGCCAGTAATTTGTTCTCATCACTTGCGGTGGTTATAGGCTATATAAATAATGTACACCGGCATCCGTGATCTGCTTTGCGTCCCCGCGGAGCCAGCTGGGCTTTGGGTCAAGTGTTTCATGGAGGCATCTGGGCCAAACCCTGCTTCTGGTCCTACCCTGGGTTGGTTTTTTTGTTTTTACCAGTGTGAGGTGGAGCTTTGTAGTAGCTTTTCGGTTCAGCTCAGCTTTACAGGGGTCAGGGTTCCCAGCAGGTTCCTTGGGGAGTGACCCCCATGGCCCAGAGCCCGACCCGCTCCGGGGTGGCGAGGGCTGAGCCGTGCCGGCCGGGGAGAGGGCGCTGCTCGTCCTCCCCTTCCTCCTTCCCTCCCCGCCTCGCCAGCCCATACCTGGCAGATCTCGCTGGTAGGAATCCTCCCCCCCAAGAAATGTTTGCAATCGCTATTGCACTTATGAACATTTGGAACATACTTCCAGGATGAAAGGCTAGTTATCTGGTTAGCTTTATTGCCTAATTTCATCCCATTACGCCTCGTTATACACCCTTTGATGCCAGGAGTTCCTGTAGGGCAGCGCTATCTCTTCAAGCCACCCTTCAAATATTTGTGAATGCATCCCTCCCTCTTTCTCTTACCAAGAGAGGTGAGATAAAGCATTAAAACCCCTAGCTTTTCTAGCAGTAGGCTTTTTCTTTTTTTTTCTTTTCCTTAACACACTCTTAAGAATTTGAAATGCTTTAAATTTAACCATTATTTTCTAGACACCGTTAACCAACAAAGGGTGCTTTGTTACAGGCAGTGGTGAATAGCACAGTGCAGTTTACAATGCAATATCCTCCTAAACGCTATCCAATGCAGCAATCTGCTACACTGTCATAGGTTTGTGATTAATAGAAATTTGGACGTAGCCTTGGCTTTTAAAAGTTGCAGACCGGAGCACAGAGAGGGCCTAAGGAATGAGACAACATCGAGAAAGGGAGGACACAGATATTTCATCAAAAATGAGCAGAATTCCCCCAGCGAGCAGACCGGCGAACAGAAAACCCACAGCGAGTGATGGCACTGGTGAAGTTGTGCGGGTTTGCATAGCCGCTGTGTCACCGCAGGTACGTACCAGTAGGGAGCCACTTCCCACCACACAGTGGTGAGACTGGAGCCCGATGCTTTTGGACTCAAGACTCGCGCCTTGTTTGTAAGTCAGGGGCTGAGGAGGGGCTTCTCTTTGACCCCCAGGTGTTTCTAAATGGTAGCCCAAGCTGCGTACCCCACATCTTAAGCATCTGCAAAAGAACAAAATGCAAATCCAGTCCCCTTCCTTTGCCTTCCAAAGCAACTATGTGAAGTAGAGTTTGGCCACGCTGGGGACTTGTGACCAGAAGGATCCGCATCAGATCTCGAAACTCCAATTTTCACATGAATCTCATGGGACAAGAGGAAACCTGCCAAGAAGAGAAGGAAAACAGGTTTGAGGACCATGCCATTTCTTGCTCTGCTGGGACGGGAGCTCACTTTGGAACTGCTGGAAGGTAGAAGTGTGCTGTTCCTGCTCTTGAGCACAGCCAAGCCCCAGACCTTTAAGCAAGGTGGTGAGCTGGGGGTCTGAGATCAGCAATGCATTTTGTGATGGAGGAGGAAAGAAAATCATGAAAACCAGACCAAAGAGGCAAAAACGAAGGAGCTTGCAAAATTAACCTTGTCTATATTAGATGGAAGGTAATGTCGGTGTTCTGTAACATTTATACGCAAAGCAGAAGGAAATACAAAGTACTGTTTGGTGGATTGCTGCAGTTCAATGGCCATCAGCTGTTCATAAATCAAGTACACAGGCAGACTGCAAACTGCCTTGCTGCCGTGACAAAGACACAGTGATTAATGCTTCCGTTATGGATTAGGGAGGCACTGAGGTAGTATTATATGTAAGTCTAAGATGCTACCTTCTTTTTTTACTTCTCAGCTGAAGGCCAAGCAAAATTTAGTCAATATTACTCAGAATTAAACTGTTAAGAGAGTGCTGTATGTTTTATTTCATAACATACACTCGTGTGTCCTTGCAAGTGGCTTTTTGAATTTTTTTGTAAATTCAATAACCAATACGCAGTAACTTTGTCACTATTTTCTTGCACTTATTTTCCTATTTTGTGCTATATAAGTTTCTGTACAGGCTGCATCTTAGCATATATGTATATGTAATTCTCTTTCTTTGCTGGGGCGGTTTTTCAGTGTCTGCAGTATGGCATCAATCCAGCATCTACAAATCATCTAGTCTCCTCAGCCTGGAGAAGAAAGGAATCGCTAGAAATTCCCCAAATTCCTCAGGGAGAACAAGAAAAAGAGAGTCCAAAGACTCTCAGCAGGAAGAACCGCGGTGCCCCAGTCTAAATGGAGCCAGATCCTCCACTGCCAGGAGGGGTTTGGGACATGGTGGATATTGCACAAGCGGTTTTCCTGCATTGTCCATCCCCTCCAGACCATTAGGCGATCTCCTCTCATATTCCTCTCGTAGACAAACTCTTGCTAGTAAACTCAGATTAGCTCAGCTCTTGGCCAGGGAACACACGGGTGTAGCTGGACTGTTTTCCCATGATAGGTATGTTCTGAAAAACTTCAAGGAAGTGTAAGGTCTGTAAGTACTGTAAGTACCCTTCCTCTCCAATGCCTTTCTGTCCTCCCTGCGATTTTCTGTGCCTGTGTGCAAAGACCCAGAGGATTCATTAATGGGATTTCCTAATCTCATTAATTGACTAAGTGTGGGGGGAAAAAAATGTCGCAGACACTGATAAAGCTAATATGTGACTCCGGATTCCCACATTTGAAATCAGACCTATGCTGTTGGTTTTCTTGTACAGCTCATCTGCAGTACTGTCTATTCTGTTGTTACCCATAGCATCTGTCTAACGCTCATGCCTGTGTGATTCCAGTGGTCTTAGTTGAATGCGCTGTCTGATGGATGGCAGTATACTAACCTAAATTGAAATATATTTGTTGGAATCACTCTCAGGAAAAAAAATCTAACTCTAATTTAAAAAATATACTACTCTATTATTTCATTTGCCATTAAAAAAATCAGTGAAATGAAAAGAGCCAACATGCAAAACACATCCCTACATTCATAGAAAAAGTCATTTGCTGCTATTTTAGCAAAATGCTCATGAACAGAACTCATACAACACATTTCCACAGTTTCTTGTTATTACAGGGCACTCCTTCCATGTTTATCAAAAGACTTAGAGCAACATAATGTTCTTGTCTGAGAAAAGTGTAATGTTAGTGGATGAACTGTTCACTTGATTTTATTTGGCTTCACCAAAAAGGTAGCTGTTCTATTTTGATTAAACAAAGATACCCACCATGTTTCCAATATGTTGCTGTATGCACATCCCACTATTTGCCTGCTTAATTCTGTCAGTAGATATTTTATGAAGGGTACAGACTAATGCAAAGGACACATTATCAAATACTTTGACATTCACCCCTTTCTTTTCCTCATTATTCATTAAGAATGCACGGACACTTGTCTTCCAAATCTTTTACTAGACTTTCATAGTTCAGATTTTCTGAAGCACACAAGGTTCTGTGAGAAAGGCTTACCAAAGTCATTCATATTCTATATTTATTTGCATTGATCAGTCATCAATTAGCCTTTTAAATGTATGAAATTCTTCTTCATGTTCCTCTGTTACCCGTTTCTCCCTTATACAACTGACTAGTCTTTTTGTTTAACCTTCCAAGGCAAAACCAAGATTGTTCATAATCTTACAGAGGTTCAAAATTAAAAATAACATTAATGATTCTGTTTTTTCCTCGGGTAAAATATTAAAAGAGATATTTTATTCACATTTATCTTCCTTTGCATACATTTTCTGGTTCAGTAGGTTTCAGCTGTTTTCCTTTTGATTCTAAATAAAGCTTTTCAGTACAAATATTTCTTTCAGACTATTCAAATCTTTTAGCATGATAAACAGGTATTGCAATTTGACTGAATCACTGTACAGGTAAACAGGTCTTTATTCCACAAAAATTATAGAAAGTGTTGTGACAAGTATTTTCATTCTTCATATACAGTTCTAGCTCTTTCAGACACTCAGAAAAAGTATTTACACTAAGCGCCTTGCAGTTAAGTCATAGTAAAGGCTCTTTACTAGGCATGAGCTTCATTTTAGAATGTCTCTCATTTGGGAATAACTCTGTCATCTTACATAGTTAATCAGATAGGTCTGATTTCAAGTAACTTCACAGCCTGAGAAGACAAAACATACAGGTTTTGCACTGACTGTGGATGTGTGAAAATCTGCCTCAGACTTCTCATCTGACCTTGAAGTACTTGTTCATGGCCTGCAGGGGTTCATAGAATCATAGGATGGTTCGGGTTAGAAGGGACCTTAAAGGTCATCTAGTTCCAAGCCCCCTGCCGTGGGCAGGGACACCTCCCACTAGACCAGGCTGCTCAAAGCCCCATCCAGCCTGGCCTTGAACACTTCCAGGGATGGGGCATCCACAGCTTCCCTGGGCAACCTGCTCCAGTGTCTCACCACCCTCACAGTAAAGAATTTCTTCCTAACATCTAAATCTAACTCTACCCACTTTCAGTTTAAAGTCATTACCCCTCATCCTATTGCTCCACTCCCTGATAAAGAGTCCCTCCCCATCTTTCCTATATGCCCCTTTAAGTACTGGAAGGCCGCTATAAGGTCTCCTTGGAGCCTTCTCTTCTCCAGGCTGAACAACCCCAACTTTCCCAGCCTGTCTTCATAGGACAGGTGCTCCAGCCCTTTCATCATCTCCATATGGAGGTGCTGGATTCAGAAGCATGCCTTAAATCCTGCATTTCTAGGTCTTAGCATTATGCTTGGGATCCTTAAGATCTAATTTCTACCTTAGAAATCCTGGTAATCAATGGTTCTGTCTTGTGTTCGACACACAGAATGCGTCAGTACACATTTGCAGTGTGGATACGGCCGACTGTTACCCACTGGCTCATTGCTTTCAGAGCTCAGAGGTCCGGCTGTATGGCACAGATTTAAATGGACACTCAGCTTTCCAAGGGTATGGGATTCTCTGTTTACATGGTAACAGCCACTCAGTTCATCAGACTAGGCATTGCAAACACTACATAGGGGTAGGAAGGATGTTGAGTGTATTGCTCTGCTTCTCACCAACTAGTTTACTAGTGGCTTAGTGCAAGGGGAATATACAGTGAATAAAAGTGGTTCCTAAAAAAGTGATGGATGTGAAGCAGCAAGTGGAAAAAATGAACAATAACCTTTCTAAGCTGGCTTCTTCCAGGCGAAGAGGAGCTTCCCCTTGGCAGTTTCTTTTCCTGAATTAAAGATGGTGCTCTACTGGCTGGAGTCGCGTTGGCCTTTGCCTTTTTAAAGTTTCCTTTAACAAAGATATGTCTTTGACTCTATGGATATTAATGTGAGGGCTGTGGAATACGGATCTTCTTCTTTCTTCAAGAAGAGGAACTTCTGATGCCATTTAAAACGGCAAGTGTGAAAATCGAAGAGTAAATTTTAGCAGCTACACATTTTGATTATTTTGACTCAAACTCTGGTGACATCTGACATCAAAGAATAAAGACATTTACAAAGCCCCAGGTCTTTATGGTAACAACCAATGAATGATCAATAAATACAGAAAACAGTTCCCCGTGAGGCAGAACATTGTCCCAGAGGAGACGGATAGTTTAGTGACATTAAACTGCAGCTTTCCTCATTAGAGATCTTGGTAAGGTGTGCCCTGTGATAATGACAGATCATTTATACAGCATTACCAGCGGGCAAATAATTCTAATTACCAATAACATTAAATCATAATCATTATGCAAATAATTTACATAATGTAATGGAGTATCTGGTCATTACAGGGCAAACAATTCACAACGTTAACTGAGGTTAGTCAGTTATCACAAAGTAAATAACATTAGAAATTAAACAAAGCCAAGCTAATAACAGGTTTTATCCAGTTAATAACCAGTGAGCGTATCCCTAGCAAAACACATCCGACCATGTAAAGATGTCAAGTACTAACTTTGGTGTCTAATACAATACAAATTGGAGATAACATGTAAAAGCATCCTATCAAGCAGGATGCTACAGGCAATCTGCAGCTGTGCGAATGAGTAGCTGGGTGGATTCACGATGAAGCTTACTGATTTTTATTGCTTCATAGATGGTATTTTTCTGTCTTTAAACAGTTAAGTCTTCAGATGCTGGCCACAGGATCCTGCTTACGATGTGGAGGATAAAGCACGGTGGCAGTCAAAAGCAGCCCAGATGAGGCCAGTCCGTGTTCACACACTTGGAAGATAGCTGTAGAAGCAGCATTATACTCAATCTGGCATTAATCTATTAACAGAGTTATTTACAACCATGGAATCAGATAATGTTCTCATCCAGCACATGGGGCATGCAATGTGCCAGAAATATGGGGGGAAGGAAGAGCGCATAATATACAGGAGGTAATAATATATCTTGGAAAAAAGCAAAAGGCAGCCCAGAGAATGCTGGATTACCACAACTGTGAAAACACGGATGCAAGGACTGAGTCATATACTTGACTAAGGAGGTGAAAATATCAGGTGCTGGGGAGAGGTAAAAAGAACAGTTGTTTGTCAGCTTTACATCTTCCTACTGAGGGGAAAGGATAAGAGGCAGACATTGTTGCTGAGAATAATGCCAGAGAGCTAACAGATGTATTTGTGAGCATTTAATACAGACAATTTTTTACTGAAGAGAGATTACATTTTATTTGCTTGTTCTCATTTTCTTTTGTCTTCTGAAATCATAAAGCAGAAGAGGGTACTTGGGTCACAAGGCTGGACACTCAGGCACCGTCAGTAATCTCAGGGGCATTAAAGACTTGTTCACGAGGGACTAGTCTCCTTGTGACGCTGAAGGACATTTGGACATCAGCAGTGAATTCTAGCTGAAATCTCCATCCATGGTAAACAAATCGGAGACGAACCCTTGATTTGGACTCCGTCCTTATTCGGTGTTGCTCTTGTGACTCATTTTTGTGTCTCAGATAACTCCATGTTAGGCCATGGACAGACGTCCTCCTCAACATCCCAAGTGCCTGTTCCACCATTCTACACCCAGCTGTTTGCACGGACAGCAGCTGGAAGCTGTCCCCCCGGCTCTGCTCCTGGAAGGGATCTTGGGTGGATGTGCTAAAACGCTCCAGGCAAACTTAGCCCCACTCGTGCAAACCACTTTCATCAGCTGTTTAAATTAAGCCAATTGTGCTTGTCTGAAGCAGATTAGCAAATGCTGACCAAGATTCCTCCTAAGGACAGTAATCTCTAGCACAAGCAAGTCGCACACAGCTGGGGGGAGAGTATTTCCTATGGGCACAGCTGTGTCAATGTCCACCCCTGATTTTGGGTGGCTGTGATGAACAGCTGTACAGTAACTGAGTGTACTGAAGGCAGGTTTGCCAAACTGAGGTCAGTCAAAGGGACGGGAAGCGTGGGGCACAGTCTCGGGTTTTGGCATGTTCAAGTACCTACAAAAAGAACTCAGTTTTCATACATGCCTGGTTTCTGCTCTCATGGAAGTTAACATTAGTGGCAGATGCTCAGCACCTGTGGGACCACTAATTTATTCAGACACCTCACTCTTTAATAAAGTGCCAACTTTAATCTTAGCTTTGGAAGTTTTTCTCCTGTACAAAGACCTTCTGAGGTTTTCATAAATTCTCTTTAAGGGAATCCTACTCTCAGTTCCTGCAGTTCTTCTGTTACCAGGAACAGTATTTACAGTATGAAGGAGGCTGGGAGAGAGATTGGCCTGTAGCAGGTAACCAAAGTGGTTTTGCTGTAGTTCTCTAGTAAAGCACCAAACTCACTTCATGCGTTGTGACTGTGCAGTACAGATGTGCGTTTGCCAGGCAACTGTTTTGCCTGTGTAAAAAGAAATTCTTTAAGGGACACGAGGAATTGCTCAAGCCTTTGTAAACCCAGACATAATAAGAAAAATGAATAAGTGGAACTGAATAAACTATTTTGATATTTAGACTGTAGAATATTACAGTGTGATGGAGCTTGAATTGCAAGAAGGGCAATAAATTAGCCTTATCCTATTTGAAGTGCTAAAATTAGATACAGTCGTAGATAATATAGAGGTTTAAAATGTAGTTGTGCAGTGATGAATTCTGCCCATCAGGAATTAGATATAATGCATTGCTGAAGAGTGGTTTGTGAGAGTCACCTTCAACTTCTCAGCCCTAATCAGGAGTGCAGATGTGACCCTTCCAGCTTAGAAAGCTGAAGAATAGCCTTCTCTCAAGGCAGCGTCATGAGATCCAGGCAAGCAATGCTGTAATTACCCACCAATTTAATCTATGAACTAGAAAAGCTCTGGATCAGGAGCGTGGCCCATCCTCACCTGCCAGGGGACTGCAGGTTCCTGCAGGAGGCTGCTTCCTGCTGCAGTTCTGCTGAATTCAAAGTCCTTGTCTAGTGCTTTCTTACTTCTAATGCTTACTTCTGCCCTCCTCTTCACCACGTGGCTTGCTCTTTTCTAACTGTGTACCTACATCAGGTGCTACCTCTGCAGTGAGTTACTGCAGTGAAACAATTGGGGCATCAGTAGGTAGTCCTTGATCAGCATGGTTATTAAAACAAACTCATATGTTCATCAAGATTAATGAATCCATGTTAATCAAGGCTCCCAAACTTCTCAAAATAATTTTCCTTGATAGTGAAGCATCTCTTGATCACACTGATTTAACCTCTATGGTTAAATCTCTGATTTATCATCAGAGCCTGCCTCCACCAGCAGTTCACGCAAGGGATTCAGATCTTGTGGCCCAGGTCGGCCCAGATGGGGCACAGCTGCGAACACAAAAGCTGCCCTTATCTGCTCTGTTTTGTTCATGTAATTCCCAGTGGCAGAAGAAAAAAAATCTCTGACTAGTGGTCCCAAGGAAAGATCATGTATAGTGAGTGATGCAAAACTTCATAATATGCTCACCTTTTTTCTTACACATATCACAGGGTAGCTAACACCTCTTGGAAATGATTTATGGAAACATCACTGCATTACCCTAATCTACCTATGTTGTATTCACCCAACATAATCTAAACTAGGGAAGAAAACTCTAATTCTGGGTGGATGAAAACACATTTGTACAGTATTACTATATCAACATGCTTCCTATATGAGCATATTTAGTTGGCCATTTTCTCATCAGAGAAAAGTCCTTGGACTTCATTTGTATTCACGTACTCTTCTTCTTAACCCTAATGTTGAGGGCATTACCTCTTTTGTTTTAATGAAAGTTGAGCAGAAGATGGAAATCTTACAAAAAGTATTTATTTGCTGACCTCCCTGAATCTGCGCAGAGGAGATAGTGTGTGATGGATTGTATGGAGTAAAAAAAATAACATTATTTGCCTCTTGCAAACTGATATGGCAAAGAGAACATAAATGAAGAAGCATTAAGGCAGCAAAGGAGAGAGAAAAGCGATAACTGACTTTAAAAGATGACTGTAGAGGGGGGAATAAATATATAGACTGGTCATACTTATAAAAAGGGGATGAAAGCTCTGAGCTATGAAGGAGGGAGCTGGAGTAAGAAGTAATAGAAGACTTCAGACAAATTTCAGGCTCTGGAAGTAAGCTTTACGGAAACGCAAACACAAGCAGAAAAGAAAGCTCTTACCAAGTTTTTAACTTGGTAGAGGTATAAAAAGCAGAGTAGCCTCCTCTGTTAAATGAGCCACCGATCAGTATTGCAAGCATTGCAAACTTTGAGAAAACTTAAGAGAAAATAATTTTAACAAATAACACTTATTTTGCAAGGTCGAGAGAATGGAACCTGAGAGAAACAAGAGAATGTTGCTCTCTTCTCCCAAGTAACAAGTGATAGGACCAGAGGAGACAGCCTCAAGTTGTGCCAGGGGAGGTTTAGATTGGATATTAGGAAAAATTTCTTCACCGAAAGGGCTGTCAGGCATTAGAACGGGCTGCCCAGGGAAGTGGTTGAGTCACCATCCCTGGAGGTATTTAAAAGATGAGTTGCCGTGGCGCTTAGGGACATGGTTTAGTGGTGGAACTGGCAGTGTTAGGTTAACCATTGGACTCGATGATCTTAAAGGTCTTTTCCAACCTAAATGACTCTGTGAAACAGTGGGACAGAAAAGATTGTATGACCCAACCAAATAATCCTGATCGAATTCTCAGGTCTTTTACCAGGATATTATCCACCTTAACAATGAGGATTTAATTAGCAATATCGTCAAAGTCTGTTGTCTTTAAAAACCAGAACAAGCTTAACAACTCCACACTAACAATAAATTGTAATAAATTAGAGAACCCTCAATTTATATGCAACCTCATGGCAGATAATGGGTATAATACTTTGCCAACAATGCCCTGTTTTGGTGACTGAATTAGTCACAAAGTCCCACAGCCAAAAATCAGCCCCACATGATTTTATTTATTATTGTAAAGCCAGCAGTTGCACTGAGCAAGTCAAACACAGGACAGCTTTCCTCCTGTGAGTTCAAGCTCTTTTGGAAGCAGCAGAGGTAGAAGCTTCCCAGTTCTTCCAAGATGTAGCACACCCAGCAGCAGCAAAGCCTTGATTTGCCAAAGGGGCAGGGAAATCCAGAGGCAGATGTAGAGAAGTTGGGATTCTTGAGATGGCTGCAACTTGCATGTCACCTTTCAGTGCCACTGGACTCTTGAGGGATCCACAAGGTGCAGAACAAAGGAGGCACACAGAGGTCCCTGGGGAATGGTATAGGGTGAGGGAGAGGTTTTAGGGCCATAAGGCCTTATTAAATGGCACTCAACTCAGTTTTCCTTCCACACGGTTTTGCCTTCTAACGATAAAGTAGGTTTAGAAAAGGGTGTAGAGGTAGATGGTTTATGGGCCATGAATTTCACCACTAGCCTGCTGTTGTTCAGAGAAAGCAGCTTATGCTGGCAGCATTTGTCAAAGCAAACCTTGAGAAAACAGGAGTATCATGGCATATACAGATTCAAGAGTTAAAGTCCTGTCTCTGACACCTCTTCTAATCCCCACCCTGTTGTTTTCCTTCTGAGCACCTGTAAATGGTAGTGTATTTATTTTTACTTTGCCACATCCAGTGGAATATTCAAAAGATCTGCCATATGTCTCTTACACTAATCTTATCTATTCCTGTGAAACAACACAATAATTTCAAAATATCTGGCTCCTTTTAGGCCTTTCCTCACCAGTCAGTCTCCGTTGCAATCTCCATCTCTGTCACTCACTTAACTAGTTGCCACTGCCTTCTTCAAGCTGTCTGAAAACACCTTCTAACATAAGAAGAACTGCTGCTCTGCAAATGTACACTATGTGCACAGTACGTCAGCTCTCAGATCCATCATGAAATGTATCATTGCATCCATTGAAATTTAGCAAATGTATGCATTATGAAATATGGGTGATACATGCACCATCTGTGTGCGTAAAACATGCACTTTTTTCTGCGCAGAGTGCAACATAACAAACCCACCACACATGCTAAACAAATAGCTCCACCTAGTTTCTAAATAATGTTATTTCTTAATTCACAGTCATCATGTACTATTTGAACAAAACTGAAGGTGAACAACAAATTAAAAGAGAAAATAATTAAACCATTTCAATAACGTGGGGTTGTCTCAACTGGACTTCTCACCCTTCCCTATGCAAACTTCCAAACTGGACCTACGCACCACAAATTAGTTTGACCATCAGTTGCTCCTCCTCACCACAGGTGCATTTCCCTGGGAAAGAGTGAATCTGTCAGGCTTCATCAGTGTTAAGAGATGAGTTTAGGCACACTTAGGTCCAATGGTCTTGAACTAACCTTTGAATCTGCCAGTTTCCACTCAGCATGGGTAAAACTGAGGTCTCTGTTTTCTATTCAGGTCTTCCGTTTCTCTTCCATTTCCTTTCCTGATCAGAAGCAGATGCATGTAGCTGACCCCTTTTCCAATTCAAGCTACACCTAAATCTCTCAAGTTGTTGGGGTTTTTTTACATTATTTTGCTAAGATACAGCACTTTCCATTTGTTCATGTAACTATAATTCTTACCTGAGCTTTTAAAATTTGGTGTTCCCTTAACTGCAGCAACCACTGGACTGGACTGCAGGCAATCTCCTGAATTCCAGCCAGCAAGATTCAACAACTTTAACAAGACTCATCCTATTACTAGCCAGGTTTCCTTTGCTCCCCTAGATGGCCATTTCAGAACCTCACTAATTTAGTGGTTAGAAACTCTTCTTCTCTAAATTCAAGGCTAAATTCATTCTTGGACAATTTATGCCGTGTAATCTATTGAGTGACATTTGCCTAACAAATTAGTTCTTCCACTCTCAGATCTTTTTGAATTATTGTTATTCAATATGTCCTCCAGCTTTGAAAGTTCATTTCTACAGTATGGTGCATGGGAAGTGTTAGATGTAAATATCTCCAATACCAGCTACCCATCACCGAAAAGCTAGTGTGCCTTCATGTGCAAAACTTCAACCTGAATCACACCACCAAAACCAGAGGCTTTCCAGTCTGGCTTAGCTTTGTGCTAGTGATACAGTGCCTGGTATTGCCTATCTTACTGCATGTTTAGCAGCTAAGAGCCACCTTCTCGACTGGCTCCCATTCACTCGCCTTCAAGAGGCTCCTCAAAGCCAAGCTGTGGGAACAGCAGGATACAATGCTCTATAACATCTTCTTATTCAACTTTGAATTTCATCCCAAGCTAAATGTCCGTTCCTTTATGTTACCGAGAGGAGACAGAACTCACAGGCCAGCTGCTATTTCATGTTGCTTTCCCATAGTGATAGAAAAGCTGGTGGATCTGTTTACCCACAGGCAGGAATTGATTTAATGGATGCTTACAGAAGTTTCCTTCTCAGAAATGTCGTTCATGGACAATGACTTCACTGTCACCATCTCATCCACAACGGCCCAGCTTGGGACACCTCACTGATGACTGCATTAGCAGAAATATTGCCAAAGTATTTTCTCCATTCTTTCCCTGCTTTTGGTTCAGTATGTACTGACGATGTAGGAACAGAAAGAATATTTCAATAAAATGTCCTTACCGAGCTGTACGGGTCGTATTTAAAGGGCTTGGTATTCTAGCTAGTATATGCCAGCAGGCTGCATTTACAGTCACAAGATGGCAGCATAGAATAAAAGATTATTGACACGTTGTATTTGTTGCTTATATGCGTTAGTTGAATGTCAGTTCAATTCTATACTATAAATGTTATCAGTGCCAAAAACATTTACCTTTAGTTCTAAATTTATTAAGTGTTTTCCAGAAGCATATTCACCTTTCTATTTCATTTTTCCTACATATTTCCAGGCTTTTCTTTAAAAATCTGATTATATCTGGATTTTCTTCATAGTGAGTATTTCAAAGAGAAGTTGTACTTATAAGCTGACAAGTGCAAACAATTTATATCCACGTCAGAATTATAGCACAGACTGTGATAATTCAGCTGCTGGCAAGAACTCTTCACTGGCAACTATATAGATCTGACAGAAGCCCATATTAAAAATAAAAATTACAGTGCAGTGAAAGACACATTTTTAAAAATCAAGGGATTACTCACAAATACAAGCCTGGATGCATCAATAAGACAGAGTAGTGAACAGAGTTCTGATCTGAAGGTCCCTGAGGTCAACAGAGAGCTAAGAAATGCCATAATTAAAAAGGATGTATCCCAGCATAGGTGTGTGCAGCCCCTGGAGTACAGTGGCCTAGCCAAAGTGTCTCCCATAACTTGTCCTGCCTGCTCATCGCCCCCCAGAATTTGCAGGAGCAGAGCTATAGGCAGGATGATAGACTACCCGGAACATGTTATTCTCCTACTCCAAATATTCACCCAAGAATGCTTTGACACGTCTTGCAGTGACATCTGCAAGCAGTGGGCTGACTCGGTCTGTCACTACCACTAGCTGCACCCAGGTATTTTGGGGAGCCTTTTGGTTTTGCCTCGGAGTTGTTCTTTGTTAACCTAGCTGTGGCAGGTCTCTAGAATGCAAAATATATTTAATTGCTGATTGTTTCCACAGTTCACAACGCTTTGTATCATTACTAAAGACGTTTAATCACTTAATGTCAACATAGACTGCTGGCTTGTTATTATTACAGTTATGCAGATTCAATAGGCTACATCACTAATGTTTCCAAAATGCCCATATAGAGAATGAAAACTCAAACTTAATGGAATTTCTTCATCAAAGAAGGGATCAGCCTCTGCACTTTTTTCTCCTTCAAAATGGCACAAAATCAGAACTTACACATTAGGAAGGGGTGAGTGCTGGGTGAGAGACCCAGAAGCAACCTTCCCTTTCTGACTGCTGAGGCAAAGGAAGCCACCGAGACCACATGGAAGGAGAAGCCCATGGGAAGTCTAATGCCCTGGTACTGCATCTGGTTTGGTCCGGGTTATGAAGGCAGCGTGAGGTAGAGACCAGTGTCTGACAATGTGCGAGACATGAATGATCTCTATCAGCTTGAAATCCTTTTGTGCTAATTTTGTCAAAGCTGCAAGACGGGCAAAAACAGAATATAGCAGAGGGCTGAGGCGTGCCGGAGCCAGTCCTATACTTCACCTAGCTCATTCACAGGAGTGCACACACGGAAAGGCAGCACACAGACATTTTTTGTGTGTACGTGGATAATTTTTCTGCTGGCTCCTCAATTACTGGTAACAGCTCACTGTGTGGTCCTTGAAAGACTCATTATACTGGAATTATAACACCTGCCCATATTTTGGACAAACGGGTAAGCATTGCCACAGGTGATGAGGCCTCTGTCTTGTCTCCAGCATCCGACCTTCAACCCCAACTGATTTCTTAGGAGGAAAGAGCAAGAAATCTTGAAGCATACCAGGCTGGAATAAAAAGTGTTCCTATAGGCATATTTTTCTAACTCCCATCACTTAAGATTTGGTTGATGTCCAAAAGAATGAAGATTAGTCCCTAACACAGAACTGAATCTTTATCAATGCAATTCTGAATATTATGTCTTCAGTTTCTATTTGAAGCTGTTGTGTAGCATAGCTATATGCTGTTAAAATTGCTTTTATTTACCCCAATACTGACTGAATTTCAGTTGTGGAGACAGTCCCTATGCTTTTCAGCATAGTTTTTTGTTGTTGTTGTTTTTTTTTTTTTTTTTTACGCCTGCCAGTTATTTCTGTCAGGCAGGATTGCACAATCTACAGAGGACAAAGTGAATCCTTACCATCTTATTTCTAAGTGTTTATCCAATGCTGATATGAATTATCTTAGATACCACCATTCGCTTTAATTAGAATAGGAATTAATGGTTCTTGTCATTGTACCTGTTTATATGATTCTAGGAAAAACACAAAAATACAATTTTCATGTGGGGCCTATATATTTTCAATCCAAGCTTGTGTTGATAAAAAGATTAAAACCCACTATAATTTTTAAGAATAACTGTAAGCCAGTGTGCTTTGGAAAATTTAAATAATCCTACTTTGCCTATTACATCAGCAAAATTCACATCCACCTTGTGCTGAGAAAGACAACCTCCTTGCTTGTAAAAAGCACCTTGTCCTTTGCCTTTGTTACTTGGATGAACTAATAAAATATGTATATAATGGTAACTGTTCTGTTACCTCTCACAGCTATATTCTTCATTCCCTTGTAGCTCACTCATTTTTCATTGTTATCACTTGATTTGTTATTATTATAATCTCCAGTTTAGACAGGAAAATTCTTGGAACAAAATCTTGTTGTGCTTTATTTGTAGGGGAGATGTTATGAATTTATATGACAGTACACAAACAACTGCAATGATCAAGCAAAGGAAATCCAGATGTAAATCAAAGTTACGGGATTTGCCTTCCTGTTATATTTCCTGCTTGAGGATTTCAGAAATTAACAGATGTTGCTGAATCAAGCATCATAGTTCTGTGAAAAGGTGGCATACGTAATAGTATCCTCATTTTATACATAGGAAAAAAGTGCTACAGAAATAATGATTCTACTTCTGGGATAACAAAAGAAACATGCAGATTCCCCATGCTTTAATCATAAGCTATTCTATTCCCCTCATCTTTTGAATGGTCATTTTTAAGTCTTCTACTGCCGAGAAAACCCTTACTTAGTCCCTGTGGCTGAGAAGCAGGCATGCTTTTCATTTGTTCCAAATTGATGAGATGGCTTTTTACTAAAATAGTCTACTTTTTGTTCTGTGCATTTCATTTCTAGTTGGATTCAAATGTCAACAAATTGATCCTTGGCAAACCAAGCTTTCCACTATGTAATATCATTTCCTCACTGAACTAATTACTTCACTGTATCAGTTGAAATATTGCTTTTAAAGTAATTGGGGACTTACATATCCATGTTCTTTATGCAAATTAAAATGAACAGCTATACTTAGTAAATGGGAAAACTGCCTAAGTGTTAGAGCTGTTCCCAACCTGGAAATCCATTTCCCACAAGAGAAATTCAGTTGTTAACCTCCTCCTGAATTTGTGTTACAATTTTTAAGCCTGTGTGTCTAAAATGACACTCCTCAACCCAGACCTAAAATTCTAAATACAAGCGGCTCCCTTGCAAAACTGCTTGTCACCTCCAACTGCCTCTAACCCAGTAAGACACAATGCTCTCACTTTCTCCGTGCTGAACTATCTGCTCAACTGCTTCCTTGAAAGCCCACAGAAATCAGGCTTTGTTGCATGGAAAGAGCTGGCTCGGGATCAGTCTAATCCTGAACTTCCTAAAACAGGCAGCTTCGAGCATCACAGTGTTTGAGTGGTCATTGCAAACAAGTGGGAGGGTGTTCCTCTCTCCCAGGACACCAGTTATTTTCCAGAGTGAACCACTCAACTCCTGGCTGTGCCTGCAGGACACTATGATGCTGATCGTGCGGCTGATTCAGCCAGACATTACACTCGCTCACTCAAGTTGAGCCAGAGGTCTAAAAGGTCGACAATAACGCTCAGGCAAAGTTTTAAAAATTTGGCTACAGAGGACATGAGCCAAACACAGCTAAGGAGGCGAGAACAAAATCTGTCGTGGAGACACACTGCAGAAAAAAAGGGTGAATTGGCGCCATGAGCAATCTTAACTCACAGCATCAGAAGCCAGGAACATGCTGCGAGTAGGAAAGATTAAATCAGAAGACACGGTAGTTCTGTGAACGTTATTATCTTTTTTCTATTAATTCTCAGGTATTGCTTTACTAGTCTTGCTTGTCCATATCATGGACTCCAATTTAAATGTATGCTTGTGCTCTGCAGACAAATCATGGCATATGATTTAACCATCTTAGTGGAAGTGTGAAATATTTCTATTAAACAAGGTGTGCTTTGTTTATTACCATGAAGTATGCTGCTTGCAATTAGGATGATGGTTCTGCGTTCATACAAGGGGCAACACTCAGACATTCAACTGCTCTTATTTAAATTGACAATTATCCTGATTTCATTTCAAACAATCTCACTTAAGGAAAGGGGAGAATGATTGTTACGGATTGTGAAATATAGCAGTACTGAGAGGGAACTGAATGTGCCAGCTGGGAATACACAGCGGGAATGAGTCATATAACTTCCAGTCATTCGGAAAGGGGTTGTCCTGACTGGGCAGAGCTGCAATTATTAAAATTTATGTATCAAGCATTTACTCCTGGGTTGAATTAATAAATGATTTGCTAGCAGATCATAATGATCATAAATGATCTGCTAGCAATGCTGTGATAAAGGTTCTGTCAGCAATTATATTATAGGGATTTATAATACAGAACTAAAATAGTGCATCCTGGTCACTAAAATAACTCCAGAGTCAGACTTTGGATCAAGTTACCATAACCAAGCAGCTGACTAATGCCCACAAAAATATCCGTATGCATGGGAGTCATCTTTGTGCAAGCTGGTTAGGTAATCGCTTGTCTATGGTTCTTTTTCCTCACAAACATCTCTGTAGAATGTATGGGTACTTGGTTACGTGAACACACATTTCTGCGTGCTGGTGCTCTAAACAAACACATGAACACCAATGCAAGTTTTTAGGCCAAAACAAGCCATTAAGTTGTAAAGAAGCATATATGCTTAAGGCTGAGTTAGAAAGTAATTGAGCACTCCACCGTAAATCCCCGTAACAGAAATGCTGACAGTACTTTAAACGTAATAGTGTTGAGACATCATTTACAGAACTTTTTCTTAGTCAGATGCCTATGTTTGAAAATGTGCTTTCATAAGATTTTCCAAAAAGGAATAAATTTCATATTCTTTCAATTAAATTGCTGGATTCTTTAGCCAGTTGATGGTTTCCCCAACACCTATGTTCTGATATTCCAAATGTGAACTCAGTGGCTGACAGATGGAATCAGCTTTTACTCTTCTTGATGTCCCTCCGTGAGTTCTGTTAACTCTTAATGTGGCTTTGGTGCATAAAGCTTGTTGTAAATTACAGGATCTCACAACAATAATAACTTGAAAATGGAAAGGAAAAACATGTTTAGTTAATGCTCTGCTAGTTGATGCAAATTTAGGGCAGGTAGGGTTACTTTGCAGGAATATCAAGCATTCTCACTTTAAGTGCCTTTATGATCTGCCAGGGCTGAAAGAGCAATCCCAAACAGACTCCAGTGCATCTTGTTACTCATCAAGGTAGAGCAATCCTCCCGGAGTTCCAAATGGTAATTGGATTTGTACGGAGCCTGCCAAATTAAAATTGCCTGCTTCAAAATATAAAACTTGCGCAAAAAAACAGGATGGGAAATTTTGAGCTACAGTTGACAACATATTCCTATCTCATCATGCAACTATAGAGGGTCTTTGGTGCATGACATAAGAAATCACTCTCTTGATGATGTAACTGTGCTAGTGAGAGACACAATTTGATATTCTGATAGACACAGTTTGTGAGCACATCGAAAATCTGTGTCTGCACACTAACATATACAAGATTATGCAGACTACATTGGCATTACTGGAATTAAATCAGAGTTAAATCTGATCCAAATGCTGTTGTCATGTTTGACAACTGGAGATTATAAGAGTTAATAACAAAAACAATAACTAAAGCAAAAACCAGTCTCAAGGGGTGACAATTATTAAAAAATGTAGCACTGAACCCTTGCCTGAAAAACTGCTTGATTTTAGAACATTTCTAATGTTAAAACAATACTTACGTCCCGAAGTTGATCTTGATTTCAGTATTCTGTTGTCATGTGCATGTAAATAAACATTTGCATTGGTTTATATATATGAAAACAACATCTCTGTTCATGAAGATCACTTCTGCATAATGTTTTCCACCTTCACTATAGTGTGCACAGTGGATTAGGTGATCTGTATCTATTATAGCATCGTTTAAATAGCAAATAACAATTAAATTAAACAATAAAACATTTCTTCTTTCAAACTCCAAATAATTCAAAACCAGTCCCAATCTCAGGTAAACTGCATGAGTCCACTAAAGGTCATGATTTAATTTTGACTTACAATGACTGAAGGTTTGGTCTCAGAGCCATTAGTTATACATTTATAAGTAATATATTTCCTTTTCTATGTACGCTACGGTTCATGTGCTACTATAATTACAAAATGAGCCATGATTTTCAGAAATAGGAATCTAAAGTAGCGGCCCCAGAACCTCTTAACTCGTTCATTTGTTCCTACATGTTTGAAGAACACATTTTTACTGCCCAAAATCAGGAAAGCACTTATGTTTAAATCTAACACACTTGGACTCTCTTCCGAGTAGAGATGCTTTCCAGAAGTGAGAGACTTAAGATCCTATCTAGAGATCTCACAATCTAATTTTAGGCACAAAGCTTGTATGTATGTATATATCTGCATACTTTATCATAATAGAAATGCTCTTGCTGAGCTGAGATTTTCATCCTATTAAAATCAATAGGACTGTTTACAGCAACTACGGTTGCTAATTCTTATAACAGAGATTTCCACCTCCGTTTGGGTTTGGCATGACTGAAAACTCATACTGTAAATTCAGGCACAAAACCCAGGACACTATAAATTTGGGGTTTCACCTCTTCTCCCTGGACCTAAAAAAAATGAAGACATGCAGACTAACACTTATACACTAGGAAACCAATTTTTAGACATAACTTACTTTCTGACACCTAAAAAAAATATCAACCATTTTTTGTTTGATACTGGGAATTTCCTTCTTTGGTCCAGGAAGCTCACGTTTAGGTGCTGAGAACCTCTTCCCCAGATGCTTTTCTCTTCCCAGCTCATGACTTTTGGAGCTCTCACAACCGTTTTTCCATCTGCATTTTCTCCACCAATTTCCTCCCACCTATTCCCCTCACACCTCGTGTCTGGCTTACCTCTGCTGAGGAAGTACATGAGGATGGAGTCAAAGGCAGCTGCACTCTTATTTTATAACACTTAAAACCATCTTGTTGTGATAGAGCCATCTTTAAATGCTATGTAGTATAGCTACAGCTACATAACAAGAAAAAAAGAGGAAAGAAGTGATTACAAAACCTTTCTTCCAGCACTTCAGGATGAAGACTGTGATAAATTAACTTGAAATCTAAGAGATTTAGGAATCTCCCTGCTACTTTACTTTCACATGCGTGAACCTTATGGGTAAATGCCCCATATATCCCTGAGTTCAGTTATGTTGATGTTGAAAAGACCATTTGCTGCTTTTCTTACATAGCAGGTGTCAGAGGTTCAGGTATCTGCACTCCAATAGAGGCAGTAGTTTAAGTATTAGTTGTGGCATTTTGCTCAAGATATAAATTCTGAAGAAATCTTGACACTGAGAAATGGAGATCAGACCATAGGCAGGAAACGACTGTCACTGAGAGTCACAGAGAAAGTATTGCCTTGATAAAAACATTCAAGATAACTGACAGGGAAAGAGCTATAAAAATATTACACTAGAGAACCCCTAGAAGTCTTAAGAAAAATCAAATAATATTAGGAAATCTATTTTTAAGATAATGTGACCATGTTTTTAAAAACCTGTATTACTGAACTAACTTTCTGTACCTCTGCTCTTCAGTCCTCCTTGAACTACAGTGCCAGGATAAGGTGCCACATAAAAGTATCTCAAATGAATTATTTTTTCCAAAAATTTCACAGATGGCAGGTGTGGAAAATCACGCTGCCACCAGAAAGCACTATTGATTTTAACTGTGCAACAGCTCCTGTGCTACATCATACAGTATCCAAAGCAAACAAATAATGGAAATGTACCAGTGAGAAGTCAAACCCGACTTTCAGGTACTGTAGTATTGCATAACATGATTTGGACTTGCATTATTCAAGGACATGCTGATGTTGAGTAATGCCCTTAGCTTACCTAAGAGTCAACCTAATCTTTAGTAAGTCTACAACTCAGGAAAAAATATGGTAAACTCTAGCATTGCAGATTTTATATTGAGATAAGAAAGAGAATTTATAAATGAAACATGTAGGGTGCTAGTGTCTACGTAACAATTTCCTGTACTGATTATTTTTCATTTGTGAAGATTATCCCATGCAAAAATTCATGTGCTGCTTAGATGTTGAACATAAAATGGAGGAAAGAATCTTTACATGATTTTTCTCCTGTGGGCGTAAACAGATATTTTTAACTTCAGCTACCAAACAGAACTGACTGAGACAGAATTAGATTATACTTCCAACCAATACTTTTGTACCTTGCAAATATATGACAGCTGTGATTCTGAAAGATTTAGAACTAAGTTTGTTAATATCAGTTGTTGCTAAGAGATGCATTGCCTTTAGTAGAAGAATGAATATGCACCCACATACTAAATGGATCGATGAACTAAAAGTCACAAATCCAATACAAAATAACTTGTTTATATTACAAAAGGGCCTGAAAATATTTTATTGTGGAAAGAAAAGCAGCATCATTGCACTTTGAGTTCATAATGAGTTTTGTTGACTTGCCTCCTCACAGAAGGCGTACTCAGTCAGTGATGACATTTTTAAAAATGAAGAATTATTGAAAATCATACTGAAGATTATAACTCAATATAATTCTTGCAGGAGACTCAAGAAATTACGCCATTAAACCACACATTTTTAGTACATAGTCTTTTTTGAATGATATTACAAAGTCTAAAGAAGTTTGAGCCTCACTGACAAAAAGCTTAAAAGGGAAGATAGATATCAGATGTTTTCATATGGTTATGAGTATTGCAGTTACTCATAACTGTTTCATACAGCTATGAGTATTGCATTGTTATTATCATCGTTTTAACACCTGCTTCTTCTTTATTGCTAGTTAATGTATTCTCCAGTTTCAGTCACCTCTGGTCGGTACAGTACACTGAGTTTCCACACTTCTCTCTAGACGTTTTTCATGTTTTCTAAACTATGTCCACAATTTACTTCCCATGTGAGATATCATTTTGTTGATAGATTTTTCTTTCATGTTTGTATTGCTCTCTAAAAAGATCTTACTTGACTTCTTTTTAGCATACTTCACTGATAGAACATCTATGTTAAAAGTTGGTGAGGGTAAATGACATAAATGGCAAGGTCTGAAAAGAAAACAAAGTTCTGCCACCGAAAAGCAATAAAAAAAATGATTATACATTTTCTGGGTCTTCTTCTTAATAATATTTTGTTGGGTCTTGTGGGGAAAAAAAACAACACACCATCACAAAAAAGGAGGCGTTTTAGACCATATAAAAATGTTCTTTGGAAAAAACCCATCCTCACTAGGAGATAGAGTAGTTGCAGCAATGAGTACTCAGGAACTAAAGCACAACTGAGTTGGACACACTATACAAGTCTTAATACTTGACAGTGCCAGAAGAAATTTTCCTGATATCAAATTAGCAAAAGTCCCTCCGTGATGATTATGTACAAGATACGTTATAGGTAGATAATAATTACTCTAGTATATGTATGGAAAATTTAAGGTAAAAAAGATCAGCAGCGCTGACTTTTCTACTAAAATTCAAGTAACTCTTAATTCACAGTCTGTATTCACTGCACGACTATCCTAATGGTTTTTGCTGTTGTATGAATGAAACTGCTTTTTCTCCTTGGTGACAGTCATTATTTTTAAACAATCCTCCCTTTCCCCCCCAACCCGCTAATTATCTCTTTGGGAAAAGAGTGAAACCCCAGCTGTGGGAACACAGACAGGGCTGTGTCTTGTTCTGAGAAAATCGCTTCAGGAAAAAGATTGATGAACGGTTATGAAACTGCAAAGTGGATTCTGACCTGCTGCAGAGTCACTCCATAGCATGTCTCATAGCAGATAAGCTATGGAAAGCAACAAAAACCAGCGTCTCAAGCCCAAACAGCAGATGGTCCCAGATAACTCCCAACAGCAGATGTCGTAATGAACCACTACTTCCTATATCAACACTGCTAATATTTTTCACTAAACAACTTTTCCCCTCTGACTTGGCTAGTTCAAGGACTCAAATATCTAAAGACTGGATTTTGCTGCAGTTGGGTCCCCCTCACGGAAGTGGCCACCGTGCCAAAATATCACATGTAATAGTTGAAATACACACATCTTTGCATGTGGAAAAGAACACATTAAAATTCTGGCCAATGATGGGTTACAAACTGGATGTAAAGTACAAAAAAAACATACAGAAAGTCTCTGTGGGTAGAAATTTGAGAGCAGCTGCTCAATGTGCTTTTGAAGCGTCACAAATATGAGCGAATTCTTAGCTGAACTGTATTGCAGTCATACTATTATCGTGCCTTCAGCTGAACTACTTCAAATGGAAAACTGGAAGAACTTGTAAACTAAGCAGGGTTATCTTGGGTCAACCGCTGAACAGAAAATGCATGTGCTGTCACAACTGGTGACAGCAATTCATTAGATAGCTTCTCAGTGGGCCTGAAGGAAGAACATAGATGGTTGTTAGATGACACTTGATGCTGTCAACGCCTTCATTTGGGTAAGACTGACAACAAGGTTGTGAGAATTTGTTGCCCTTAAATATCATGCAACGCATCTTTTTATACATAGCTTTTATACACAGTTGGAAGCAGAGAAGCAGAATATCTCTCAGGGTGTCATGCAACAGCACTCCTGCTGAGGGCATTTTTCAGCTCTTTTTGCACCTCTTTGTTCTGCATCCTATTCTTGCAACTGCTTTTTACATCTGCAGAGAAAAGACGGGAGAAGAAACCCCAAACTGACAATGTGTAGTAGCTATCACTGTTAGCTCCTTGTATGATGCTCTTATTATACATTATGAGTGCCTGTAAAAAGCGCTCCCTCCACTGCCTAAAAATATCAAGACTTGGATTAATTCTACCAGATTTTAGGCATTTAGAACCACTAATGGCAATGGAAACGGGCACCTCTAGTCTATCCAAAGCCTGAAGTGCTCTTTGAGACAACTGTACAACCAACTTAGAGTTATAGAGGAAGACTACAGCCTTCCAAAGAATAAAGCAGTCTTTGTTTTCTGAGGACGAGTGGCTAAATATTAATCTGACTGAATTTGGCCTCTGAATACATGATAAGAACATGAGAACTGAATGTGAAGGAGATCTTGTACTTGAAATTCAGACCAGGTATTTTGTTCTCGTGCCAGTGTGAACTCCCCCCTGCAAACAAGTGCTTTGCTGTTCCCTTGAGCTCCCTGCTTCTTGTATTCCTGTTTACTCTTGTATAAATTATAAGCAATTTGAGACAGGAATGATTATTTTTCATTAGTATGGCCTCTGAAAAGCCTTATCACCGCCAGTACCATGCTGCCAGTAACTAACAGCAGTTCCAGATTCAGCACTTCATGAACCGCAAGATTTCAGACCCTGTCTCTTGGGCTGGGGGGGTTGTTGACCTTTGAGGGCTCCTCAAGCGCTGGGGCCTGCCCTCCTGTGGCCGGTGGTCATTGCGAGGGCCGTGCCAGCCAGGTGGCTACACCACCACCCGTCCTTCATCTTCCCCACAGGTGGGCTCGGCTGCTGGAACTCCATCAGAGGCCTCTTGTGGGAAGAGCTACACAAACCCGGGGAATGCCGGCCTGTGACCTCCAGTGCCGGCTCCAATCCAAAGCACGTTAGGCAGTTCATTGGAATCTTGTTGGCTTTAGAGTTAATAATTCACCTCCACTTTTCCATTTTTGAACGAGGTCTTTATTTGCATGGCACAGGGTAGGTTAATCACGTCATTTGCAGCTGCTTTGAACTACTGTCCCCCAGCCCCTGCGGCAGGTGAAACCGTGACCACGACACGTTCCTTGCGACAAGGGCTGTTAGTTTCCCCTAACGCAAATATCTTTACATGCGCCCCGCAGTATCTATAACATCTATAAGCTACCTACGTATCTATAATATTTATAAGCTCCGAGTCCGGGCGGAGGAGGGCGCCGAGAGGAGGGGAGACGTGAGCGCGGGGCTCCCGGCACCGAAGCGGTTACTGGCGGCGGCGCCGCAGCAAGATGGCGCCGCACCGCCTTCGCCCCCTCCTTCCCCCCCTCCCCCCTACTCCT
>VYZM01022037.1:6262-30941 GCA_013398915.1 Dromas ardeola | reverse complement strand
TTCTACGATTCTATGATTTTTAGCTTTAAGTAGAAAACCATCAGAAACCTCTTTCCACTATTAAACTTTTATTTTCTCTGTGTTATTTGTTATATACAGATGATAAAAATCAAGTGAAGACTGGAGAGATGGGTAACAGGTTAATTCTCCAAAGTGGAAAAAAGGGGTGAGAAGGGGAAGACACCATGCAACAGCAAAGAACCAACAATAATTGGGGAAAACAATGGCACAAGTGATGCATCGCATGCAGACGGCACACTGATTCCTTGTTACATAGTCAACTTTATATATTCATTTAAACAGACATCTTTAATAGCTTGGTAGGGTGCAAGAAAATTCCTGAAGACTGACAGAGACAATATCAATGCTAAAACCAACCACACTAAAAGACACGAATAACTCAAATGTATAAATATGTGGGTTTGATCTCTCAAAGACCAAACAATTTCAAAAACTTCTTAAGCATGTAGTGGAAGACCAGCTGGAAACTGCAGTTTGAGTTGAGAATAGCAACGTAGATTAAAGCAAAATACAACACAATTAACACGCTGCAGCAGTGAACCATGTCTCAACTTCCAAATCTGCCCACACATGATGGCAGAGATTGAAAACGGCCCAAACTGTAGTACCTGTTATGCTATATATTAAATCACAACTGTCAAGTTATGATTTTTAAACATAGAAAGAACATGTTTTCAAAAGCAACCCATTTTTGTGATCTGCAATTTGCAGTATCCACTACTACCAAGTCAATTTGTTACACACTGCCACCAGACTTACTTGACTTACACTGAGATGATGTCTTCACAAAAAGGTGTTATATTATTGTGACACAATGTACAACAAAAGTCCCAAGCAGCCAAAGTGTTTAACACTTGAGGAAAGGAAAAAAAGTAGGAAGATGGAGCTGCCATGACTGCCCTGCACAGGCATATACACATGTTCCTGCTTACTCTCAAAACTAATAGAAGTGCCACATTTGCAATATGGCCAAAGAGTTCCAATTAACGCAGAGCTTTAAGCACAATGTAGACTGTGAACGCTTTTCTGGCAATTGCACTTTTGCCTGCCTTCCGAGACTAATTACGACATCACCGGAGCTGCTTCATGCCCCCAGCTGGTCTTTCTGTCTCTTGCACTATGTCTAGAAATAACCTTGAAAGGAGACTGGCATCATACCTCCAGGAAAGAATTCCACATAAAGGAGAATCAGAGGGATCAATTAAATGTCCAAAGAAGAAGCAGAGGCAAGAAAAAGCAGGTGCCTTGGAATTACAGGTTCATACCCTCCCTTCTAAGGCAAACTCCTGAAAATATCATCCAGAAGCTTAGGAAAATTGTACAATGCTCCTTGTAGGATATACCAGGTCAGATAACCCACATGGAAAGACCTAGCATTGATTAGACAACCAGGTGGACCAAATGAGAATTTCTCATGCTGACAAGGAATTGTTTTAGTACACTACATACCAGCTTTAGGAGAACCTCAGTTCATAAATAAGTGCAATGAAAAGGTATAGCCTACATTAAACCTTAATATTGTGTATTTCTAGGGTATGTGCAGTATCTACAGGAGTGATTCTGAAAAAAAAAGAAAAAAGAAAGAAATTTAAGTGTCTCAATAGATTTAGAATTGACAACATAAAGACAGAACAACACAATAAGATTTAAAAGGTTTGTGTTACATTAAAACATTAATGTTTCAAAAATCTTTATTGAACAAAGACTAAGAAATGTGGTATCTGACATGCCGCAAACTCTGAATGGCTAATGGGATGTATGCAGAAAGAAAAAAGAACCTAGATATTAAAGGACAAAGAGCAAAATGAGCAACTAAGTTGTTTCTATGGCTGCATTTGTTAGTGCAAAACCACCTTGGAATGGAAATGAAACTGTAGCATAGGAAAATAAAAGCACATTAGGAGAATTATTTAAGCGCAAAGTAAAGAAAGATTCTTGGGGTTTTTTTTTAAATTCTAAACTAACAAGAGTTAAAATGTCAAATAATAGTAAGAAGGGAAAAGATAATTATGAGAGCAAACTTTTAGAAGTGACTTGCTGGTAGAGATGCTATATCCACCATCATCTTCAGGTATACCATCTGAAAAAGCTGTGCCACTTGGGAGGACGTATTATTGTGTAATACAAAAACCAGAACCATAGTAGTTTGTGTTGTTTTTAAATCTATCCCTAACCATATTGAAAAGACTGCCCTAAAGACATAAATAAGAGGCAAAAAGAAACTCTCTCGTTAGCACCACTGGAGCAGAATTATTTGCATTGAGTAGTACTTGATGTATAGAGCAGAAAAACAGTTCCAAGGACATCAGCAGAGTTACTTCTGTTTAAGAGTCTTCTCTGCATCAAGAAGAATATCAAAATAAGAATTTGTATTCATTCTATTCCAAGTTTGAGGAAACTTTAGATTTTATTTCCCATCCGCAGCATATTTTCAGTTTGTATCGCTCATGTCCTGTTCTGGAACAGAGCGGGACTGACACAATCCAACCCAACCTGATCGAATCTGAGCTGTCATCTCTGTAATCTGAAAAAGCACTTTTCTAATGCTGCAGTGACATGAAACTTCTTTTTTTTTTAATATTAGCTTATTTTTTAATACTTAAAGCAAAAAACCCCTATCAAATAAAATACTTCATTGACACCTGAATTCTCTAAACAATGCAACTGCTTTACCATCCACGGTCATTCTCATGCATAAGGGTACACACATTTTCTGCCAGTTTAGTTGACATTTTTGTTCCATGTATTAGTTCATGCATAATCCAGCACTGAACACCTATGAATACACACCACCAACAGCATCAATCACAAACGTAAAGGTTAGTTAAGAAACAATTTCCACCCTTTTTGCTCTATTGCGACCAAGTATTTTGGTATCATCAATGTCATGCTGAACAGAATATTAAAAGAGTATTAAAGCAAAACAAAACAATATTTACTCCCAAGACTTGTATATCTGCATTTGTAGCTAATGTGATTATAGTCATGAAACTCATGCAGATAAACTAAAACCATACTCAAGATACAAAGCCTGCATGCAACATTTTGACAAACATTTTGGTCTCCACATGTTGCCAGAGTGCCCTTAATCTGTCATCTGTGACTCTTGGTGATGGTGGAGCTGATAATGTCAGTAAATTGACATGAACCAGCCGTGGTACTGAAGACAAAGTACCAATGATTTCCATTATAAAAATAAGAAGATTCAGGAAGACATTTCTTCATAGATTCATTATATTTCTTTAAGATTCTGGTGGGCAAATTTAATGAGCTAAATTAGCTCCTGATGACGAGTGCTAAAGCCAATCCACATGGGAGGTGGTACTACCCTTCTTGGTAGCAAACCACTATAAAAATACTATTTTGAAAATTTTGAAAGTTAACCAGGCAGAGATCTTGAGGAAAAAAATCCAATAGGAATTATGCATAGAAGTATCATTTCCAACAGTGATGCTGACTTCTGTTACCCAGATCCTTACAGATACCTAGTCTCCTACACTAAGTGATTTTGAAAATTTTATGCATTATCAGTCTTCTAAATGTCTTTGAAAGCAGTAAAGAATGTTTTTCTTACATTCACCTTATACTTTTGGCAGCATCCAAAATGACTTTGTAGGAGATGTATGTAGTAGCAGAGTGACCAGTAAGTGGGTAAAAACTGGCCCAGATATATCCTGCTTCCCCTGAAACTATGCTATTGAGAGAGGGTGGAAATACATTGCAAGAAAGGACTAGTTAGTGAAGGCTAGCATTAGCCTTTCTCTAACCTATGCAATAGGGACCTTTCCTGAAGTTATTTTTCCTCCTAGTGATAGATGCAAGCCCCTAGCATATGGCATTCATGCTTCGTAAGAATGGTAAATTTTATACAGTCCAACTAGGCTCTTATAAATGTTCCCTAATTCAAGACATACAAGACGAACATAATTGACACCAATATAGTCAGTTGATTAAATACTAATCTACAGTCATTTTATCAGATTTTAGTAATCCCAATAGATATCTTACCCCACCACATCATCACACGATTCTAGTATCGGCTGGGAAGCTAAAAGCTTAGCAAATAGTAACATACTAAAAATGCTAACATATTCAGAGTCCTTTCCTGTCACCAATGCACTGATTCTTAGTGCAACAAGTACTCCTTTGTGTTCATTCCATTTCTTGGTCAGTGGAACTTTTAAGTACTACTTTAGTGATGTACTAGGTTACAGAATACTGCATATATATTACAGATCAATTAAGGTGCAAAAGAAACAATGTGTGATACTGCTCTAAATCCACAAGTCATGTCTTCAAACATAAAATAGATTCTGTTCACTATTCCTTTTCACACACCTCTGCACTTTGGTATTTACAGACCAAAATAAAGGGGAGCTGTCAAACAACTTAAACGTCTGTTTCCCCTAAACAACCACCCAGTTTGGCAGGCTCAAGACCTCCAACAGCATCAGCTATTGACCAGAATTTTTCGGTAACTTCTTAAACTGTACTCATTGCAGCAATTTTATGGGATGTATACATTCTCATATAAAGTAATTTCACTACTTTCCTTGGGCATTGGGAAAACGTTTAAAAAAAATAGTTTTTAAGTCTGCAGATTATTGCTTTGATGTCACTTTGAGAAACAGCACAACTTAACTACTGAATATTATGTTTTTAGGAGGAATACTCAAAACAATTACCACTCACCAACACAGTGCCTACCCTCTCCCTTCATCTTATTGTCTCAGCTTAACACATAGTCCTCATTTGACAAAACTCATGGAGGCGCTAAGAGACAGTACACCGTCATGATACTAGAATTTAAGCACATGACAGAGATTAGAAAAGCTAAAGGTCAAATTGCAATACAGATCATAGTGCAGGAATGCTTAAATGACATAAGGTTACTTGTCAGAACATGATCATTTTCTCAGACATTTGTTTCACAATTTTATCTTTGTATTCCTAATACTATTTCAAAGTAAAAAAAATCAAAGCTTATGTGGAAAAAACCAAATCTGAAATAACAGTATTGGATTTAATTTTACGGTTAAAACTTATACTACACACATTAGGATAACTTACTGATATCTTGATATATCACTTCAGCTACTCTACTACTAGCATTAGCATGAAATCTGACTAATGTTATATACATAATGGATCTATCAGTAAACTTTGGAGTCAACAGGAGGGTTTTTCCTGACCAAAATGGGCTTTGAGTCACATCCGCTATTTCTTAGGAGGTGTTATAGATGTATCATGTCTCAATGTAGAGAACTTGGAGGGGCTTGCTAAAAATAATACGTTTCTCTTGTAACATGTCACAATATAAGAACTTTTAAATTTCCCTATAAAAGATGCCGCTTTATTTCCTCCCTTATTTTTGCAACGTAGAAAGGTAAAATGAACAGTCAAATAACCCACCAGATGAATGAAAATACCATGGCTGAAATCCAAAACAGTATCAGTAACATCCTTTAGGTTGAAAGAAAGTAATTTTCAAAGATTAATTTGATCTTCATTTTACTGCACCACATTGATCCTTTTGTTTACAAGTTCTTAAATCAGGATATTTATTACCAAGTAATATCCTTCTCATAAGACAACTAGTTTTCCTCCCTGTGTGCATGTGCATGCAAAGGAAAATGGACATTCTCTGCCCATAATATGGAAGCTATGGATTTTATTTTAAATCCTCTAAAGAGAACTCATTACACAGAGGCTCCTAGATCTAGCATACCGAATCTCAAAACCCATCTTAAGGGAAAGGTGTCATCTTTAATATGTTTCCAGACAGCCAAACAGATTTTTTTTAAGTTTAGGTTTATTCCCTTGTAAAAAGCTTCAATTATTCAAAGTAAATTTGTTCATACTTCCAGGTTTTTTGTTTGGTTGGTTTTGGAAGGACAACACATAACGTCAACTGCTTAACAGCTTATTCATTGTCAATAGTTCATATATTAACATTACTACTATACCAATCTACAGAAAATTGAATGCTTCATGGATTCTGCACATGAAGAAGAGTTCAAAAGCACGCTAGATAGGTTTTGAAAGCTTTAGTTAGTATTCAAAGGGGTCAAATGCCTTTGACATAACGACTGGGAAGTGGTATCACTGAGACTTGCATATAGTTATCATTAAAAAAGGCAGGTCATTATTAGCCATTGTTCCTTGAGTTCTTGTAATTCTGGTATTACGTAGCCAAAGGAGACACAAGTTTAGAAATCGCTTCTTATGCAGGACGCTGGCTAGCAATTGTTCCAAATGTGACAGGACAGAAGCATTTTTCGAATTTCTGGAGTAGAAAAAATACAGGTAACATCAATAACAGAAGGGTAACTCCAGCCTGAAGGCGTTATAACTAAAGGTAAGAGAATACAGAGTTTGAACAAATGTGTATCACTTGAATCACTTGTATCTCAACTTGGAGTACAAACAAAACAGTGAGTGACACCATGCAAGAGAAAGAGAACTCAACCAAGATCAAGGAAGTCATTTCAGACAGCTGCATTTTGCTATATATTTAGATCTGGTAAACTAAAAGGGAAGAGGAAGTTACCATGTTAGAAATTCCTTCAACTATTTCACTTCACAACAGCAAAGATGCTGTAAAAATGTGTACTGACATTTACAGCTCACACAAGATTAATTAAAGCATCAGGAAATAAAACTCAAAAACAAGTCCTGGAAAAGCCGCAAGTGCCAAAGTGTTATTTACAGACTGAAGGGATGTAATATTTTAAAACTGAAGATCATCATGCGTCATCTATAAGGACATAAGAGGAGAAATATACAGTTAACTCAAAGTAAACAATACTCAAATATCAGCAAAAAGATAATTACAACCTAGATTATGATAGTTCTCTTAACGTTTTCGTGGCCTTTCAATAGAGAAAACATATCACTAACAGAAGCCACCAAACCTAGGGAGCTAAAAGCTTTTGTGAAGTTGTTATGGTCTCTCTTCCATTTTATTTTCTTAATTTTGTCTACAACATTACTTCTAGCCATTTCTTAAAAATTTGTGCAGTATTTTAGAACAATATCTCCACCTCTGTCTGTCAAAAGGATAAAAAAAAAGTCAGCCAAAGAAACACCTGCAGTGTGCTTGTTTTGTTTCTTTCCTCTCTCTGCATTCGCCTCAAAAGCTACGGACTGCACTCTAAGGAGCTACCTTGATGAAAACTTAGAGCTATTATTTAGGAAGCGACCGCAATGGACATCTTATGAAACACAGAGGAGAATCTCTCAACAGCACTTTCAATATAAAAGCTTAATTTGGTTTAAAGAGATCACCCCAAGCTTTCTGTGCAAATCTGCAAAGTAGATGCAAACTTTATGCAATCTTACATAAGCCCAACACTCTCTTAAGATTTAGATATTTGGTGTTTGGGTGGCTCTTGTTTTTGGTTTTCTTTAGTTTGTGTTTTAAACTAGGATTTCCTCAGAGCAATCTGAGTCATCAAACAAAAATGAAATTTAAAAATTCATCTGACAGTGGAGGTCAAATCTTTTTGCCCTCTACACAAATGCTGTGTACAAAATTTAATATAACTTGCCTCTGCTACCTTTGAGTAAGAATGCTTCCGGGTTTTGTGCACAAACTACTCCTGCTGGCATGACTTCAGTGTGCTTACAACACATACTGATCATGTATGTTAGATTTAGGTAGAGAAACAGCTAGTTTAAATATATTTATCAAGCTCAGGAGTGAGATAAACAGCAAATGGTCCTTAATGCAAAAAGTAGCTCTACACATGCACAGAAGCAGAGCTTTGAGTTGCACATCAAACTTCATATCTACTCTAACACTTAAGTGCTTTCATTCTGTCTAAAGCTCATTTTCTACTTGCATCTCTTCTTTGTGTCTCTTAAGTCAAGCACTTACCGCTTATGGTTGTAAAAAGTAATGCTCATCACAGAAATACAGATAAGAGAAACAATGGAATTACGAGAAATTACAGAATCACAGAATGGTTCGGGTTGGAAGGGACCTTAAAGATCATCTAGTCCCAACCCCCTTCCCCAAGGCAGGGACACCTCCAACTAGACCAGGCTGCTCAAAGCCTCATCCAGCCTGGCCTTGAATATGGCCTGAAATGGAATAAGCATTCTGTCTTGGAGAAAGAACAAAATATTCCCTCAAAAATGGAACAAGCGCTGTGAATGGATTTGAAAGAAAATTACTGTAATTTTAAGAGTTGTATTAGCTTGCTCTACATAATGGTTCTACAGCCATTACAGCCTTGATTACAACTCCATTTTCTTATTTTTTATGCGTGTTACTCATTATTTTTGCTATTTATACAATCTATATTGTCAACCGCTGTATTTAATACATAGAAAAATCTTGACTGACAAGATGGCAAAGGAGGGTAGGGCAGCCTAATATCCCTAACAAATAAAATTCTTTAAGATGTCAGCAAGTGCCATCAGTCATTTATTTAAGACGAAGTCCACATTCTGGACAAAATGTTGTTATTTTCTTTTCAGGTTCTGAAAATTTACATGCCTAATTCCTAAAACCAATTACTCTATTAAGATTGCTTAAGTGGAAAAATAAACTGTTAACAAGTAAGTGAAATACTTCATACCTCAATTAGTTCATAGATGGGTTTCCATAGAATCACTTTGCACAAGTATTTTCATTAGAACTCTTACCCCATTCCTTGTTTGTATGTTCTAGCGAATGCTCCTATTTTTCTTTAAAGATTTCAGTTACAACTGCTGTATTACTCTTTTGTATACCATCTGACTACCAAACATGAAATCTCTCCAACAGTTAAAAAGGCTAAACATTTCAGTCAGTCTCTTCAAAATACCATTTCAGAATTTTATACAAATTAGTTCTTCCTGGGCTATTTGGTGAGCACTGTCAAATAATACTAAATTATTTTTGCTTTCACTGTTCACAGATTCTTGACGTGAGAATTGTATGAACTTTATACCCTGAAATAACATTCAGAACTTTGAATTGCTAATTATTGAAATGGAATTTGTCTGGAACGGGTTGGTTTCATTATCTTAAGTTGAGACATGCATCACAGGCTGTGAGTGGTAGGCCTTGAATTTAAAACCTCTTTCTAAATTGAAGAGTTCCTCCACTGTAATCTAAAGCACAGCAGGCATACTTTTTATCCAAATGACTTGAACCACCATGGGAAAACGTAATGAGGGTTTCCTCACATGAATTAGGGATTTGAAGTTTAGCAAATTCAGAACAAGCGTTCCTCGATTTTCTAACCTTGAGAGACAGTAGCATTCTCTACAACTGCTCGCATAAGCAAAAACCAGATTCACAACCTACTCTTTTGAACTCATACAATTCCTCTCTGTCCAAAAGCATTCATCCAATTGTCAGAAAAAGCTTTATGCCTTTTTAAAATATGACATTTCACAAAAAAAAGGGGACAGTACAGAAGATAATGAGTCCAGAACAGCAACTTGGTAACAATAGATCAAATTGCAAGGAAAAGGTAAGGACCTGCAAATGGGAAATAGAGAAGATACTCAATTTTTCCCCTGAAAGTATTCTGGACAAAGAAATAAATTACTAATACTGAAGAAGGAAAAGCTATTTACTTTGAATAATGTTCTTTTTCAAGGTTTGCATCTTATCAGCAATTAACCAAGATACCTGCTTACTTACAGCATTTCCATAGCCCGCATTTATTTCTACTGAATTAAAGAGACTTGCTGAAGAAAAGTAGTATTCATAAACAAGGGAATTAGACTTTCTGCCTTTATTTAGGGGAAAGTCAATAGATTCAATAGTTCCAAATTCTAGACTTCCACTTACAGTTTACCTCACGTTCTCAGTAGTAATTGGGATCTCCAAACACTCATATTAGAAGGATTTAAGAATAAAAGCTAGAATATTATGTGTATTTTTCCTTACTGCATGAATAAAGATTATATAAAATATAATTTGAGAAAAGCATAATTTTCCATAATGGCTACTCCATACTGGATTTGCTAAAGCTTACATAACTTCTTGTAATGGGAAACAAACAAACAAACGAAAAACCACAACAAGATATCATCCACTTCAAAAAGCAATCACCTTCTAATACTGAGGGCTCCCACACACAAACTCATTTGAAAAGAACTTAGATATTGCACTACCTGGGTTATCTGAATTGTTTAAAAAGAACTACTACCCATCTTCCCCCAACTTTAGCTCCTTTCCACCTCATGACTACTAGTTGCAGCATCTTTCAGTTAAGGTTCAGCCCTCTTGCAAAATCTATTAGTTTGGGAGGAAGGGAGTTGCAGACTCTCCAACTTTTTCCTTCTGCTCTCCAAAGACAGCTGTAATTCTCACCCTTCCCTATCTGTAGGCAATACATGCACACTCTGACCACAAAGATTTTCAGATTATTACGGGCAATATCTGACCAGAATTACACTCAGAATGAAAAAGTCACATTCCCCATCTACAGCATGAAAAGTCAAGGGCATAAGAACCGTACCTTCAGGAGCCGTCAAGCTAAGCATACGTCTCCCACATGAGCCAGTGCCGCTACTGTAGTCAATATAGTTGTGTTTAGACAAGCAGCTGAATATGAGCCAGCAGTGTGCCCAGGTGGCCAAGAAAGCCAATGGCATCCTAGCTTGTATTAGAAATAGTGTGACCAGCAGAAGTAGGGAGGTGATTGTCCCCCTGTACTTAGCACTGGTGAGGCCACACCTTGAGTATTGTGTACAGTTTTGGGCACTCCAATACAAGAGAGATATCGAGGTGCTGGAGCGAGTGCAGAGGAGGGCAACGAAGCTGGTGAAGGGCCTGGAGAATAAATCTTAAGAAGAGCGATTGAGGGAGCTGGGACTGTTTAGTTTGAGGAAGAGCAGGCTGAGGGGAGACCTCATCACTCTCTACAACTACTTGAAAGGACACTGTAGAGAGGTTGGTGCTGGTCTCTTCTCACAGGTAATTAGCGATAGAACAAGAGGGAATGGCTTCAAGCTGCAACAGGGCAGGTTTAGACTGGACATTAGGAAAAAATTCTTCACAGAATGAGTGGTCAGACACTGGAATAGGCTGCCCAGGGAGGTGGTGGAGTCACCATCCCTGAGGGTGTTTAAGAGTCGTTTAGATGTGGTGTTGGGGACATGGTGTAGGGGAGAACTTTGTAGAGTGGGGTAGATGGTTGGACTTGATGATCCCAAGGGTCTTTTACAACCTGAGTGATTCTATGAATTGCAGACAATTATGTCATTATGAGATATGTGTGCCACACTACTTAATGGTTGCTTGTGAATCAGTATGCTGACAATGCCAAGCACATATAGCACTGATCTCCCATAATGTTTTTTCTAAACAGTCTCTTGGAAGGAATAACTTAAAAAGTGAAACAATATTCAAAATTAAGTCACTTTGTTATAGCCTCTAGGGGACCTAGTGATTCTACAGGACTGTGAAGTGCATATGAATGCATTGTTTCTGTCTTTTTCCAATTGAAGGAAAGCACATTCACAAGGTTTTTATCTGAACCAGTATATGAACAAAAAGTAAACTTAAATATTTGTATCATGTTACATTTTGGCTACAGTTATGATTTTTTCAGCCCAGAAATTTTGCTCAAGATTTTAAACTACTCAGGAGATTACGTTGTTGCCAGAACCACTGACCAAACTAAATTGGGCAGTAGCTATTGCAATGCAAAAAAAAAAAACAAAACCCAAAAACAAACAAGTAACTCTCTTCCCTTCTACTAGCTGGAATAATTTTTATTTTATTGCACCTAAACTATTGCTACCAACATTTACAGCTGTCTATACAACACCTTATGCAAGCCATCTACTGAAATGTACATATTTATACATCTAAAAAAAAATTAATCACCTTATCATCGGGACAGTAAAATACCATGTGTGTATACAGTAATGAGAATACAAGAACCATACCTAGGGAATCTCAGCAACTCAAGCAGAAGCTGGGCTCTTCCTGTGCTTTGGGAAGATGATGGAGCTTGGAGGTGCAGGATATAGGCTCAGACAAGTGATGAATCAGTCTGCATGCAGGACTGCCCATGTGGGCAGGCAGCAGGAGGCTGACAGGGCAGGAGCAACTACTGGAAGGGCCTGAATGTCTGAGAAACTTTAAAGTAACTTGTTGCAGATGGTCCTAGTGCAGCAGACTACAGGGGCACAGGAGGGAGATCAGGGACAAAGCTGTGGCCTCGCTTCACTACAGACATGGCATGGGCCCAGTAGCTGCCCCATCAGGGAAGGTAGGGGCTCCGGTGGGTGAAAAGCCCAACTGCGACTTCTGCCCCATGCTCAGAAGCAGGTCACAGCACAGGCAGGCTGCGGGTAAGCAGCCTTTGGCAGCCCTGCTAGAACTAGTTCAGATTTATTCAGGGGGCTCAAATCCATTTTTCTGCTACATCAGTTTTCAGCTTTTGACTTTTCCATCCCTAACTATCCCAATGTGCAATCAAATACTCCATTTGCACATATACCCTATTCAATTAAAACACAAACAGCCCCCTACGTACATAATCAGTCATTTCTGTGTTCAGCTATCTGACTGACATCAGGCACACAACAGGACAAAGCTCACGGATCCTATAAGGTATTTCTTTAAGGCTGCTCGTCCCAAAGTCATTGCAATTGCTTCAGCTGGGCAAGGAGAAACACCAGCCTCCAAATATGCTCTAACTCCTGTTTACCTTCTCAAACAACAGAAAACCAGAACACAACCGGGAAGAAGAAAAGCCCGATCGGACCTATCACTGGGCTTATTTTTAAAGAAATTAAACGGTAAGATGGGATTCTTTCAAGAAAGGACCGACTAACGTGAGCCGGCGTGTCCCTCCCTGGCTGTCCCCCACAGGGCCCCACCCGAGCCGGGCGGGAAAGCCTGCGGAGCGGCTGGGTCTCGCACTGCCCAGCCTCCATTTTGGGACGCGTGGCTTCGGCGAGCCCGAGAGCTGTACCTGAAAGGGCGAAGTGCCTCCGGCTGGCGCTGGGCTGTGCCGATGCTGCCTGGAGAGCCGTTTTGCCGGTGGCGCTGAGAGGGCAAGGCCGCTGCCCCTGCCGTTCTCGCCTGAGGTGTAGCGCCACCCTCCCGGCTGCCCTCCGCTGAGGCGAGAGGGAGGGGCCGCCCTTCCGTTCGCGCCCGCCTCAGGACAGGGAGAGGGGCCGCCCTCCCGCCCGTTCCCTGCGCCCCTCAGGCGAGAGGAGGCAGGAGGGCCTTGCGGCTGTCCTGAGGGAGCGGTATGACAAACTCCTGCTTTCTCGTGGGTGTCCCTTTGTGTCGGCTGTCATATATTCAGGCTTTTTTTCGGGGCTGCAGGCCCTTTTTAGGTGCTGCTTTGGGAAAAGTTTGAGGGGAGGGCATACTTTAGCTCAGCGAGTGTGAGGTGAGGGAGCAGGAATAGTCCTATGGTTTGGGGTGGCCTTACTTCAGTCTCCTTTTTTTTTTTAGGAACTCTTGGTCTAGAAGAGAATGAGGAATCACTGAAGGCCTTCTGAGGGGGAACTCATGTTTCTCCCAACTCAGCTGAGGAAGCACCCTGAGGAGAGGGAAGGCAAGGGATGGAGGTGGGTGCTGAGCAGGTGAAGAAGGAGATAGTTATAAGCAGTGACTGTAGGCTGAGGGGCTGCCTGTGTTCCGGGAGGAGAAGGAAGAAAGCATCACAGGGTTGTAAGGTCCCCCATGACCTTTCATGGGAGTGTAGGGATTGGGGACCTATAACAAACACGTGGTGGGGGAAGTAGAAATTTCAAAAGATAAAATATACGCATGTGGTTTATATGGAGAGAAATAACTACAGCAAAAGAACAACATGTAGGAACACTGATGGTTTACAACAGATACTGTAATTCCCCCAAAAGAGTTAATGTTTGTGTACTTAAAGAGTATTTGAGTTATTTAACTTAAATATCAGTTTCAGTGATGTTCTTCATCAGCATAACTTTTTTCAAAATCAGTTGTTATACCTTCAGACTGTATTACTAGCTTTTTGTGAATGCCTACAACAGATTTTACTAAACCAAAAATGTCTTTATAGTTCTTTAATATCAGCTGCCATGTATATAACATTCATTATTGCAACAGATAGAATAATGTGGAGATTGCAAAACTGCAAAGTAGTACAAGAGAGCAAATTGGAAACAATTACATTGGATTATTCGGGACTGTATTCAAACCATAGTAAGGGTGACTATATGCGTTGTAATTTTGGATCAAGAATGGGCTAGCTTGATCTCTTTAATAGTTTTAATCATCTATAAAAGTCTATAATTTAAACCATTTAAAGTTGCTTGAGCATGTTATCATTCGACAGCAGAGAAATTATGCTAATGGGATTGTTATATTTAAAATGGTGCTAATTTGAGGCTTCTAAGAATACAGATGTACAGCTCAAATGTTGTGTTCTCATTAGTTATGCAGTAGAACATGACATAAAGTAGGTATTTTGTCATTGTTAGAAACAAAATGGCTTGAGTGAACAATAGATTGCGCATCTTTTCATTAGGGGAGGGGACATACTTGTCAGCAAAACAAAGTGGCTCATAGGAAAACATTAATGAACAAAAGTAATAAGGGAAGGCTGTTGCCCACGGAAGGAAAAGGGAAGAATGTGACTCTCAGCTGTATTGTTATTTGCTAGAAACAAAAACCATAATGTTACCTCCTATATAAAAAAGCCTAATTTTAAAGGATTACATCTGCTAGTGCAGAAATAATGCAAGCAAAATATTTGTCATCTCAAAGATGAATTGATTGATTTCGAACTCCAAAAAATAACATGATTGTGTTTGAAGGAATAGGAAAGAAACTGCAGCTACTAGGTCTATAGTGAAAAAAGTTTTGGAGATCTGCTGCAGAAACCTGGAACTCGAGATGGCATGACCACGTTTGTTTACTGATACCTGGAAAATAGCTTATTCTTTTGGGGGTCATTTAAAAAAAGTGTTCTACTTTGTGGGGAATATTTTAGTATCAAGAAATGAGCCATGAAGTAATGTTCATCTTGTGTTTATCAGTATTCTAGCAGAACCTTTCATGAGTCTGTTTTGATTTATAAAGCAATAGAACAGTTTGAGAAATGTGTATGCACTAAATATTTTCACAAGCTTGTAACCAAGCTAAGCAGATTTCACATTAGTTCTGTTCCAGGCTACTGATACTCAGTGTTTATCCTTGAATAAGCAATGTATTTTAATGAACTCTTACCACACCAATGTTAGCGTTGTTTTTCAAGAATGAGTTGAAGGGTGTGTGCTCATGTAGCTGCTACACCCTGTCCTCATCTGTCCTGTCACTGGGCAAGCATGCCTGAGAATTAGGGTATTCAGAGAGTTGACTTGAGGTGTCAGTTTTTAAGACTTTAAAGAGTTGCTTTTAACACTGAATAACTAGGTTACCTTTGAGGAAGTAAGTAAAGGAAGAGAAAATACAGGTATCCCTTATTTGTGGATGAGTTGTCTGTTTAATTTTCTTGGTACTCTTTCCTCAATAAAACTTTTTTCCTCACAATGAAATTTCGTATGGACAAATGCCATTTTGGATACTTAATAACTGGAAAAAGGATACTATGTTGTTTTGTATTCTAATTAAGCCATGGATAAGTTTTTAATTGTTCTACAATAAGACGCATTGAGAAAATATGTAATATAATTTAAAAGTACAGAACTGCTTTTGAACTTCAGAAAAAGTGTAAGCGTGCTTTTATTTTGGATTTAAGGCTCATTTTCTATATGTGCACAGTGAAGGCCTGGATAAACATAACATTTGTCATTTTGAAAGTAAAAGATGGAAAATAGTTTTGATGGGGAAGCTCTTGCTCATGGTACTTCGCTGTTGCTTTTCCTTGTTACAATTGATTCTAAGAATAAAGTTATGTCTATGTTACTCATGAGATGTCAGGTTTAAATAAGAAAAATGAGAGCAAACAGAAAACAAGAGATGAAATACACTCTCCCCTTTATTTTCATACCAGATCTCTTTTTAAATTGGTATTTCAAGACTGTTCTCTTTTCCTTTGGCTGCCATTTTAGATGAATTATCTAGCAGTTGTTGCACAGACATAAATCAGTTCGTCATAGTAATCTCAGCTCTTTCATTTATTTTACCAAGCTAGTTGCTGTCCCTAGATAGTCTTGAAAGAAACAGAATACACTTTGTAGGTTATTCTAGGAAGGATATTTTTATCATTTAATTCAGTACAGTCATTCTTTCATATTTGTTATCTGGACATCATGAACTTGATATTCTCTCCAAACTGTCAGTAGTGTACTTAATGACCTTTAAGCTTTGTTGAACTGTTAGTCTAAATAGATGCCACATGTTAGCCTCCATTTAGAATCATTCTGGTGCTGGAATTGATTATTTCGCTTGTGAATATTGATGACTTTCTCTCTGACAGTTGGGATGGATAAGATCTTAAGTAGTTCAAATAAAACTCTTTGGCTATCTCACTGGTAAGTATGAGAGAACTATGCTTTAATCTATAAATTCTTTTTATTTTCTATACAATAAATTAAAATATACAACCCTCCACCTCCAAATTACTGAAATATATTCTAAAAATTGATTCAAATTAGCAATGATTACTGCAGTTAAGCTACATATTAACTCAAAACTGTTGCACTTATGGGTAGCGTATGCTCTGATTTATGGGATTGTTGTTATCCTTGAAGTTATGGGGCCAGCTTGCAGCTAGGAGGTCATTTTAAATTAATTTACTCAAAATGTTTTGTTGTTTCCTTGTGATGTGGCTCACATTGCTTGTGAGTTTTCAGTGAGGATCTCTTTGTTTTGTTGCATGTTCCTAAAACTGAATAAATATTTGTATTATTTTAACTATTATAGAAGTAATGTTGCTGCTGGGGTGAAATAAAACAGTACTTGCCGTACCTTTTTATTATTGTTACTCTGTTCTGGAATGATCTTTCGAGTTTTCAGTTTAGTGCAAGTCCTGCTGTGTCCTCCTGTTTAATCTAGGAAATTTAGAAGTGAGAAAGTATAAAGATCTTTGCCACAACGTTTGTACTGGGATCTGTACTGGTAGCAGCACCCTTGTCTTGTGATCTAGCTAGTCTGTGTCAGTGTGTTGCTCAAGACTGAGCCAGTGCTGTTGATGTTGCTATTGAATTCAGCTGGTTTCAAAATCTTCAGAGACTGCTTCCTTTCTGAAAAACATCCTGGTTTACCACTTATGTTTAGTGTTTAAAGAAGAAAAAGTAACGAAAATTTAGTAACTTTGCATGTTATCTTGTATAGCTAAGACTCAGAAATAATCATCTGCAGCAGAAGGCTTATTTTGTTCATCTCTTGGTAAAGATGAGTGTTACTATTCTCTGTATATGAGGCACTGTGACAGCACATTAAAATAATGCAATACATGCAGTATCAAGTGGATTTCTGGTCCAGGTTCATTAATGTATAGATCATTTAAAGTATATAGTGTTTATGATATGCGGTGATACCTATTTAAAAAAATATTTCAGATGTAGCTACCTTTTAGCTAATTTATTTCCCAGAGGACTTTTTTTTTTTTAATAGGGATAACTGTTTTGTGTGTGCTTGCATGTATGTGTAGCTAAATAATACAGTGCAACAGTTTTGTTTACATAACTATACAGTCTTACCATGTTATATTTTAATCTTATGTGATGCATGATGTCATCAAATGTGAAATTTTTATCTTTGATAGTCACTGTATAAATATACTGCGTCACTATAAATGTATTATACCAATTATTATCTCCCATATTGGGGAAAGTTATTTCTATGGAGGGCAGAAAATGTTTTTAACACTTGTGCTAATCCTTTTGTTTACAATGACCTTTAACTTGTACAGTCAGTTTACATCTATTATACAGTTCTTGATTCCTTCAGGCTGATGAGTAGTCCCGCTTGATCTCAATTGCATGCTGAGAATGGCTAACATCTGCTAGGCATGAACAAGGTGCAAAGATCCCAAGTGACAGTAAAACCACAATTACTTTTTAGGAATTTATCAGAAATAGTTTTAAATTGTAGCATATGCTAATACAGTAAAGATGAATTCTCGTGACTTTGGAATTCTGTTACGGCAGTTATTTTCCTCTGTGGCTTAGCAACAATACTGGGAAATTCTGATTGGCCTTCACTAAAGGAAAAGGGTTTAGACTCTGTAATTATACTCTTGGTATTATTTCAAGTGCAGTTCAGAGAGTAAGGCCTGCAAACTGAGATTGTTCTCAGTCTCTATTGAATCCTGTGATGCAGCTTGAGCCTTCAGAGAGTGGGTAATTTGACAGTCTCTGAAAACTGTAGTATCTAGGGTGGATAGAACCCTAATTATGATTTTTCTTGCTTTTGTGAATGTAATATTTGTAGTTTAATGTGATCACTGCTACTCTTGCATCTGTAATGATAACTGTATAGATTAGATAGAGATGTAAGTACTGAGGAAAAGGGCATTTAGCACAATTTTTAATTGTCTTATTCAAGTTCTTTTTTTGAAGGCATTCTGTCAGAACAGCTACAAAGCTGAACAAAGAATGCATCTGAGCTGAACTGATGTAGTGTGCATGTTGATTACAATTAGAAAACTTTGTGTCTGGCATACATAAATTGGAACTTCTGCTGAAAATTATTTAATGTGAAGCTTTTTTGTCAGTATACTTGAATTCTTTTGAGCTCTTTCCTTGATGTATGAAGGCTGGCATTCTTACTGTGTTAGCCATATGGAGGACATCATCGTGAGAGGATAAAGTGCTTTTAGTATGTTTGTTTTGTATTGTTTTTTTTTTGGTGGAGGTAGACCTTCTAATCACTTCGTTGCAACTACTTTTTCATTTACAGTCTTTATTGTTGGAGAATTTGCACAGGGAGTTAATGGAATAGCATATATAATGCCTGGCAGTAAAGCTGAAGTCTGAATTGTGAAAGATGAAGCTTTTAACGTCAGGGTGACTGCCAAAACAGGATTACTGAGAAGCTGGATGGTCTGGTTTGGTGTCCAAAACAAGCCTCTACAAACACAGCTATGGCATCTGAGGTATAATTTGTGCCTAACATAACTGTGCTGACAAAAGCTGCTTGCTCTACACTTGTACTACCAAAAATAGCGTTGTGATGAAGTTGCTAATTATAGCTTTCTTCTATCTGTAATAAATGATCATCATACAGATGAAGATGAGATATCATAACGCGAACAAGGCCCAAGAATTTTAATACCATAATCCTTATTATTAACTATCTTATGTTAGTAGCTTTGAAATGTGTTCTTGGTTTTATTGATACTGAGGTATATGTGGTTTAGGTATTCCTACTATTCTATGTGTAGTAACACTACTGCAATAATAAAAAGGGAAGAAAAAATTGTAGGTGGGACCAGATTGCACCTGTTTTGGCTTGATATTGATCATTGATAGTGATGCAAGTTCTGTGTAACTCTTGTGATGCTCTGTGTAAAGCCAGATTAAGATGATGTTATGATTACCGTTCTATCTGTAGCTTTCATTACAATTAGTCTTTTAAAATAATTTAAAATAATTTAAAATACGTTATTAGAGGGAGCTTGGGAATCCAAGAAAATGTTACCGTTCTAACCCAGCAATAGTGAAATTAGATATAAATTGCAAATGTACTAGTTTTCTAGCTCCTTATACTTGAAGTGTTAGAGAAAATAAGATCCTGGTTCTTGCCTTAACTATTATGCCTGAGCCTTAGGGTTTCCACGTTGTGGAGGAGACACGTATGATATATTGTTTTTTATTTTCTGCATCCTCTCACATCCATGACAGTGATATAGTGAGGATGATCAGGTAATTGGAGAAAGGGGTCTAGTTTTCTGGAAGAGAGTTCTTGCCTCCTTGAGTGACTCTTTGCTGATATGGTCAGCATGCATACTTCAAATAGGTCTAAGGCAGTTTCAGATTATACCTCAAAAGTGATCTTGTGACAGATAGATTTTTCCCATGGTATCTCTTCTGAACACTTCTAATCATGAAAATGATTCAGAACCTTGGAGCTTATCAGCACAGATAATTTTGAGTGCACTAACTAGAATGTGAAATGCAACATCCTCGTTACTCTGCCAGCTCTCTTTGCCACATACTTTCAGTCTGCAGCAAGGAATCTTGCAGGTAAGTGTTCTTGGGTGTGCTAGGAGAACATATGTAGGGTTGGTACAAAGTGGCTTGTGTGCCGTAGTTCACAGCACTGACTGTTCCATGTTAGACCATTCTTAGTAAGTAACAAGGGCATAATCAATAAAAAGTCTTGACTTCCTGAATTAGCATATTTTACAGTTGACTTGAACCTCACTAAGATGTTATATTTTACAGGAGAATACACTGTTCCTTAAAAAGAAAAAAAAGGAGGGGAAGAAACATAGGCCATTTTGTGGTTTTAATAGTCATACTGGTTTTGTTTTCCATCCTGTTAGGTATTCTAATGTGGCTAGAAATACAGTTGGAAAAAATTGCCTCTGATGGTATTGAATTCTGGAAATATGAATCTGTATGTTAAACACAAACTGCATACAAAGCAGGGTAAGAGAAGAAAGCAAGTCCTACTTAAAACACATGCTCAATTAAAAATGTCAAAACATACACAGTCTTTTATGAGTTTTTATACAGTAATTTGCTTCTAATACGTATAATTACTAAAAAAATAGTACATAAGCCTTAAATCTTTGAGAAATATTTTTCCAAGCGTGATTCCAGGAAAAAAAATTAATACGATGATGATACTTAATAGAACTGTCAATTCCAATGATAAATGATCATTGAAAACACAACTCCTTGTGCATTTAATACGCAGAAAAGCATTTATTCTTTTTGATTAAAAAATCAGATCTAAACAAGCAGTTCCTAATACAGTCATCTGTTTCCTTTAAGCAGATTTCTATGTACGTACAAATTCTACAGAACTGGTATACAGCTACACTGCAGATAAAAGGCTTTTTCAGGGGGAAAATATGTTTGTGTTTTAAAGTTGCTCTTTCTGGAATATTAAAGTAAGCTTGATTATGATTGCTTTAGATTAACAGACATGTTTAGTTTATATTCATTACAATATTAAACCAATAGAGGTTAACCCAGTGGTTGAGCAAGCTATATGGGTTTGAGTCAGTTTCCTAGTTCAGTCTTTTCATAACTCTTTTGATTTGTGTTGTTCCAGGTGTGATTTTTTGGTCTGTTAGATATTCTGACTGCATTTTCTTGCATAACATATACCTTTAGCCTACAACTTTTCATAATTACAGCATCACTAACCTTGTAAAGGCCTAGCCTAAAAAGGCCAATAGTGTCATGTTTTTGAAGAAGATGCTTGAAAGCTCCCTCTCAAACCTATGGTGCCACTGTTTTTGCATGGCCAGATATAGCATAGGACAAGAGAACTAAAAAATGTGTTTCTTTTCTGAAATATAGAAATGTTAGAAACTGAACAGCCAGACTATACCTCACTGTCTTCTGCATTACCTATTTCACCGCAACATCCATTTACAATACACTACCAAAATGAACTCCTGTCTCTAAGTGAAAAATCTTGTTTCTAGTGAGGTTGGCAGGTGAATCTCCCACTGACCTTGTGTGACAATTTACTGATTTGTTTTTTTTAACCTACTATTTACAAACAGATTAAAATGATGAGGATTTGAGAACCTGATAAGCATTCTGAGCAGTGAAAACTGATGGTAGGCTAAGCATATTTTTAGAAATAATACATAAGTCTGAGAAAAGAACACAGTCAAAATATCTTGAGTCATTCCAGGCTGTGTCAACATATCCTTTTAATCTGTGTTGGAGTGGAATCAAGTCACAGATTGCATCAACAACTTGGAAATTTAGAGAACAATTTGGATTGATGTGTCCAACTGATAGTGCATGACACATCAAAAATTTTAAGAAAAAGACTGTTGATCTTGAGAATATGAAAGACTGGCAGTAGTTAAGAGGTAAGATTTGTATAGAATAACCAGACTATAGTGTGACACCTACTACATGAGTATGAAATGGAAGAATGACTGAAAAGCAATTTTTCAGAATAAGATAATTTGACAGAACAATTGGGAAAGGTGGATCTGCTAGATGTTAATATATTAACCCTAAGTAGTAGGCCACTCTCCGTGCAAAACAAGCTATACTGAAATGGGTTTGTTGAAGATGAATAAACGTAGAAATTAAGTGCTATTAAATTGTTATGTCACTGTACTGGTACATTTTTAATTTTAGCCCAAGTTAAGTGGTACTTTTGTTTGCATCATCAGTTTTTTACTTAACTGAGTTGTCACTGAAAATCTTATTACTTTCTTATAATCACACTTGAAAGTAGCTGCACTGTACATATTGTGATGGAAACAAATTTAGTGTTGGTTCTTTCTGTTATTAAGACTTTACTAGGCTTGCTGGTAAAGAGACTATGATGTTCAGCTTATGAAGCATCCTCAGGTTAGTCAAGCTAATATAAGAATTAACCTGCAGACTGCTCTGAACTATGCAGAAGGACAGATTGACAATGTAAGGAAGGATCAGGGAGATAATATTGAAGCCTAAATAAACCTTGTGTAGAAGAGACGTATCACAAATTTTGCAGTTGTTCCTGTTCGGAGAATGGTAAGGGGTTTCATTCCTGGGTTTGGGTGAATTTGTATTTTCCAGGTCTATGTAGGACCGAATATCTGATTGCATGCTAGTTAAAGGTATTGACCCTTTTTTCTTAGCAAAATTCATGTAAGCAACACTAAAATTTAAAGTTTGCAATAATATTTGTTTAAAATAATACATCTTATAAATATTTGTGTAGATATTAGGCTGTTTTTGTTGCTGTTTTTCCAGAGTACTTGCTACTTATTTTACTATGTGCCTTGCTATTCTGTCTTTTTTATTCTCTGTACAGATTGCTAAACTTGCCTAAATGCAAACGGTACTAGAGAAATAATTTAGGAGAAGTACCTTGAAATAAAAGAGACTGAAGATACAAATCTTACAAATTTTTATACTCTTAGCGTATTTTCCTGTTATCCACTAAGGCTTGCCATGTAGGTGGGAACCTTCCTTTGAAGTACTTGTATTCCTTTCTGACTGAGAGAACTGATCCAGATTTCTTAGTTGTCTAGCTAACATAGTAGGAATTGGTCAAAAGAAAATTGAATGCCAAGTGCTGTGGCTGTATATGTGTAAGTAAGTAGGAATGGTTGAGTGGGCTGATCTTTGTACAATTCATTTCACTCAATGATGAGAGTTCACTTGTTCTTTTGTGTATGCTCTGATTAAGGCATAAAAGTGCATGGTTTTGTCAATGACTGTTCCAAATAATGTTTTGTAAAAAATGCAGCAGGCAGAGTTGAAAACAAGGGCTGTTACACTGAGCCAGTGTGTTCAAAGTATATTTTTTTTGCACTTTCTCATCTGAGCCTCTGTATCTTTGAAGAGATATTAGGTATTTATTATTGGAGAATCTAAGTCTAAACTCAGCCTGTCATCAAGAGGCTTTGACCATGAAATCTTAGCTGGATCTTCCCCATTTTTTGCTCTCCTGAAGTCTTCTGTACCATATACTTTCACATACATAATTTATACAGGCAAAATTGTAACAGCAGAAAACTTCCTCCAAGTTGCATCTCCTTTGTAGCACTGAACAGAAATGAACTTTAGTGGCAAGACCTTCTTGAAGTGGAAGCTGGTGGTGCAAAAGGGAAAAATGGGATTTATAGAAAGACCAGAAGCAATAGTGTGGCAAAAAAAGATAAACATTTGGGTATATGTGAGAAGAGTGAGTTTGAAAATATGGTTGAGAAGTTGGTAAGACTAGAAGAAAAAATAACAGAGAGGGGAAGAAAGCCTTAAGAGCTATTTAATGAGAAAATACTTGGAATAAAGATTATAATAGGAAAAAGTTAGTTATATCAGTAGCTGTGTTCTAGAACCATAATTGCACTGCTTAGCTGGGGAGGGAAGGAAATGAACTGAATTCATTGTTTTAATGATAAACTTAACAGATGGGTAAAATGAATGCAGAATAAATTGTGCTTTGTTTCTTACATAGGCAGCAGTTTTATGAAATATAACAATGTTCTGCGCTTTCTCCATCTGTTTCTCCAAAAATAAATTTATTTCTTCTGTTTTCTTCACTCCTCCTTCAAAACATTATTTGATTTGGATATCATCTGAACTTGAAGGAAATGGTCCTTGCCATAAGATGTTTCAATCAAAGCCTTGCCATCAAAGGAAAGACATGCCAGTGTGAAATTGTATCCCAAAAGTTAATACAGATATAGTTGCAGAACTTTGAATTGTCAGAACATAGTGTATAATTGGTTAACACGTTTGGGTTTGGCTGGTTTGAGTTTCATTTAGGAGAGTAAGCTTTGGTGTCATAGGTGCTCTTTCTCAAAACTAATGTATCTTCTGAAGCACATGCAACAGGATTTGTAGTTTTACTCACACAACTAAATTTTTGATGTAATTGAGTCATTTGTAGGAGCACACCTGACACCTGATAAATGTTCATAGAAATAAAGTTTTCATTGTGCTATATTTACATATTAAAGTATAGCAATACAGTTGATCTGCAACTGTTTAAAAGGAAAAATCTATATAATTTATTTTGAGATCATACCTGGCTTCCTTTCACATCCGTCTCTTTATAGAACTCTTTATTTAGCCCATGCTTCTGCACTAATTTGGTATTTAAAAACAAAAAAACAAAAAAAAA
>VYZM01022036.1:28258-44402 GCA_013398915.1 Dromas ardeola | reverse complement strand
CAGGCAGCTCTCCAGCTACTCTTACCTAATCCTGTAGTGTTGCATGGACTTGCTGCCACAAAGAGCCTGGACCCAGCTAAGCACCAGCAGTCCTTCTAGGCAGCCCACCCTTACCTCTGCCAGCTCCAAGGCTTCAAGGAAGCAATCCAGAAAGCAGCAAGAAGTTGTAATTGCTGCCTAAACAGGTGGTGAAGAGCCTGCCGGCAGACTTGTGAACAGCTGGATATAGCCAGCACCCACCGTAGCGCTGTTTGTCATCAGAGAGCACCTGAGAGCTGAATCCCAGTTGGCCCACACGGGCCTTATGTATTTTATGTATTTTATGGGGGCACTGGGGTTGAGTAAGGTGTTGGTGAATTCGTGCATGCATGTGGTTTTATTTTTTTGCTGCAATCTCTTTGCCAGAGGAGGGAAAGCAACTGCTGTATGAGGCCACAGGACACTTTCCTGCCTGTTAACAGCAATTATTTCCTTAGGATCAGCTGCAAGGTAGCTGTTGCGTTAAAAGGACTGTAGTTTCGATATTTGTCTGTCAGAGTCCCAGGACTTTCACTGACTTACTATCAGAGTCCCAGCAAAGGACTTTCACTGAATCAGATTCACAAATAATCAAAATTAGTTATTTTATTGAGAGCAACAGTAGCAGATTCGAGATTGACATTGATAAATTCACTAACTACAATAGCGCTAATTAATTAAGGTTAGTATTGCCAGCAAAAATAATGATAGTACAACAACCCGGGGTAACATTCACCAGAGGGTGGAAGGTGCAGCGCTTACCCAGAAAGGCATCCCTGCCTGGGGTGGGGGAAGAGAATGCAGCCTGTTGACTGGTCCCTCAGGTATCAAGTTTCTTCTCTCCCAATTTAACAGTCATTTTCTCTATCCTTTTATCCCCAAAATTACGAGGTTTCCCCCCCCAGGTGACGTGTAGTATGATTTGGGTGGACAGATGAGTGCTATAGTCATATATGTTTAGTGTGATCTCTAAAATCTTCATTAGCATATGCAGGGTTGTCAACTTTAATATGCATTTCACAGGTAATGAGGCAAAGGTCAATTATTGGGCATGGTAGCCTCTCAAGGAAACAAAGAACTACACAAAGTCTGTTATCTTGATTTTACTGTCTTTGCTGGCAAAAAGCAGGGCTGTCCTGTCTCCCCAAGACTACCCCGTCATTTATGTATCCTGTGTTAGCCAGACAAGCCTTCACTCCCCTGGGTTGCACAAGAGATAGCAAAGCCAGTCTTAATTGCTCTTTGAGCACAGAGACTTCACCTCATTATCCAAATTCCACAGTAGCATCCTAGAGAACTTCCAAGCTAGGCAATCAAATGTCAGGGAGAAAAACAGACTCTCCTGGGGTACTTCAAGTAGTAGATACATCTGAAGTCAGCTGCTTGCGTGGTCATCTTTTTTGCCCCTTCTGAGTTCCACCTGACAAATACATCTTTCTCTAAAGATTGCCTCCAAAAAAACAACTACAGTGCTGAACTCTGCTTCTATATTGGGTTCACTGACACATGTTCACTAGAGACTAACAGAAGATAATTTGGTACTCCAAAGAGCTCAGATGTCTGAACATTAGCTACCTGCTCCCCAGGGGAACACTGCTAAATAAACCATTCCTTCTAAATAAGTAGTCTTTCAGTGTACAGAAGGGATGCTCTACACTTTGTACTTTATGAGAAATGGGTCTGGTTTGAGTGTGTGAAACAATGGTAGTCTGCCTGAGGGAAGATAAGCTTTCCATTTATCCTCTTCATTTTCTTTCAAAGAGCCAAGATTGGGTTTGGGTTCCACCAAGAATGGCGCAAACCTTTCTGTAGAGAGGGTGAAACAATCCCAAATTGACTTCGAATGCCTAAGTAGGGTCTTGGTCTGGTACATAAATCCCAGCCTTGACATGCACTGCTGTTTTCTCATGCTGTGGCATGCATGCAGGTTCTCTGACCATGCCACAAGTGTAATTTTTACTTTGGTTTCATGAAATGGGCTTTTATGGTTCTTTCCTTCACACATGTGGAGGAGTTTCTGCAACAGGAAGAAATGCAAAACTTCGGTACCGCATTTGCTGTTTCAGTGGTGCCTGTCTCACCTAGAATGACTAGAAAAAAAGGCTTCAAAAAAAGTGAAATGTAAAGGGGGGCATATGTTATCCAGATATGCCAACTTTTGATTACTGAAAAGTGTTCCAATATAAAAATATTAGTTGCTGATAACTGATTTTAAGGTCCATCTGTTTCAGCCTCAACAGCACAAATTTCATTTTGAGTAAGGTGCTTAAGTCTTGTTAGGATGTACTTTCATACTTTGTACAGCAAGTAAAGACTTTTCTGTTCCTCACCAAGTTTAGTAGTTTCTGGTACAATCTGTGTCCAAAAATATTTTAACAACAAAGCGTATTTTTAAACTGATCTCATAGATCAGAGGTAAGAAAACAGGCTGTTCTGTAAGGGAACAACAAGCTGTTCTTACAAAGACTTTAAGCACTTGCCGTAATGCAACACAAATAGTACAATACAATATCTTAATTTTCAGAGTGCTTAGTTAAATAACTGTACCAGCCATTTGTTGCATGTCACTACTTGTATGCTCAAAAAAGGATGGAATATTTTGGTTCTACATAGTCTGCATAATACAGGAGAACAATTTCAGATTTTGTTTTTAAGATCAGAATCACAAAGAAGCATGAGGCAATGGAAGGTCTAAGAGGCTAATTGATTAACATGTATACTTTATTATGTTGAGTAAAATTTGTAATAACTAATGATTTCTTGATCTATCAGAAAATATATAGTAGCACACAATAGTTGGAACCTAACACAGGAGAAAAAAAAGCCCAACCCCAACACTTAACACTCACTAAGGCCCAATTCTATACTAACATATACAGAACTGCCATAAATTTTGGTGTGAGTTCCTTTTTAGCAGATCCCTACATGCCTGACTAGTTCTTCAGATAAACGTGAAGGGCAGAAAGAACTTCTTGCCAATGATATCTGGTAGATTGAGTCATGAATATCTGAAAAATGCTATTAAAAAAATAAATTGCTATGTACTAAATATTGTGGAGAAACAAAGAGTATAAATTGATCTAAAATATATTGTAGGAACCAATCATATCCAGAACTTTCAGCATTTAGCAGGCTAATCAATCTTTGTTGAGATTGTACTTCTTTATAAAACACATAATTAAAAGATTTATCCATCTAAGCCTGAATAACAGTATTTTATTTCTAGTTTCCAGGAATTAATGCAACTTGGTTTTACTTTACATCCAGCGTTAGATTTAAAACTATCTGAGGCTAGAATTATGAGCAAATACAAGTCAGTACTATCTCCAATATTTAATTTAAAAATCATAAATAACAATAAAAGTATCAGGCTTGACATAACTAAAGCTTCTTGTGGTTTCATCTTTACTGTACCTTAAAAATTAGGATCATTACTCTAGCTCTTATTAACATTAACTGCTTTATGAATAATTGAATGACAAATGAATAATGAACTTTACTGTGTTTATGGGTAGTCCCATTGTATTTTACTAACTATTCTGTTTCACTGTATTATGCATGCCTCTTCCACAATTACAAAAATAAGCTAAGTTCTCTACATTGTACTGTTCTTTCCACAAAAATAAAAATCAAGCTATGTATTTCTGCTAGATGAGAAAGTTAAGTGAGTATGAACTTATAAAAGCACAGCCAAAGAACTGCAGTTTGCATCCAAATTGGAACAAGGACCAGTTTTTAGATCCTGCGTTCTCCATCAGAAAACCACTGCAGAGTTGTAACTCCTATTCATCTGACTATTTCTTTTGCATTCGAATAATCCACACACCCCCAGTAAAGACACTCATTTAGTCCTCTTCATCTCCCCAGCTACCTGTTTTCACAACATTTGCATTAAAACAACATTTTAAGCCTCTATCCCTCTGACAGACTTTCTTGAAACTGAGTAATAGATTCAAAGCTGTCAGAAAGAGCCTAACAAACGCAACACAAATGCCATTCCCTCTCCTTTCAAGAGGCCCCCCGCTAACATAGCCTAAACAGGACCAGTGACCTGTTCAAGCCACCCAACCACATCTCTCCTCAAGCCACAACAGCCTGCAGTGGAGGGGTTTATAAGATTAAAGCCTAACTTAATTGGTTGAGTCAGGTGGAGACACTCTGGCTAATGGCAATAGCCACCTGGATGACATAATCTATCAGCTCATATCCTGAGGGAAATGCAGGGTATATACAGTATTCTTGGGGGACTGGTAAGTGGTTTGTAATCCCTACTAGGAATTTAGTGAAAAGAGAGTGTTGTGACCTTCTGCATGTTAATTTGTATAAAATAAATTAAATTAATTTATGTATAATAATGGGAAAAGCCAGCATGGATTCACCAAGGACAATTGTGCTTGACAAACCTGATCCCCTTCTACAACAAAGTAACCTGCTCAGTTGACAGGGGGTGACAGGTGGACATGGTTTACCTGGATTTCTCCAGGGCTTTCAAAACAGTTCTCTACAGCCTCCTCCTAGAGAAACTCATGCATTATGGTCTAGACAAGTGGTCTGTGTGGTGGGTGGGGAACTGGCTGACAGGTCACACCCAGAGGGTGGTGGTAAATATCTCCTTTTCAAACTGGCAACCTGTCACAAGTGAGGTCCCCTAAGGATTGATACTGGGCCCAATGCTGTTTAATATCTTCATAAATTATGTGGGTGATGGGATCAAGTGTACGCTGATGAAATTTGCAATTAAAGCCAACAGGATGCTGGGTTACATGGACAAGGGCATCACCAGCAGAGATAACCACTCTACTCAGCACTGGTCAGACCACACCTGGAATGCTGTGTTCAGTTTTGGTCCCCACTATACAAAAAAGATGTGAGCAGGCTGAAGAAGGTCCAGAGAAGGGCCACAATGATGATCAAAGGCCTGGGAAGCCTGACATATGATGATAGGGTGAGAGAACTGGGTTTGCTCAACCTTGAGAAAAGGCGGCTTAGGGGAGACCTTATCACCAAGTTCCACTATTTAAAGGGTGGCTACAAAGAAGATGGAGACTCCCTTTTTACAAGGAGTCACATGGAAAAGATTAGGGATAATGGGTACAAGTTACTCCTGGGGAGAGTCCGGTTGGACACAAGGAGAAAATGTTTCACAATGAGAACAATCAGCCATTGGAGTAATCTCCCCAGGGGCAGTGCTGGATTCCCCAACATTGGACACTTTTAAGATTCAGCTGGACAGGGTGCTGGGCCATCTTGGCCAGACCGTGTTTCTGCCAAGAAAGATTGGACCAGATGATCCTTGAGGTCCCTCCCAAACTAGTATTCTATGATTTAATCTCTTTTTGCTTATGGGGAAGTCTGCGGAGAGGCTGGGATGGATTTACACAAGCCCAGGCTGCGGGGTGTATGGAGGTGCTAGGCAGGAGGGACTGCTTACCCGTGTTAGTGTGGTAATAATGGATCAACTGTGACATCTTCCTGTGATCTCACTGACCAGGAGGCAGCCCTCCTAGTTATATTTGGGGGCAACAGCCTGTTACCGTTTATTTGTGCCAGTGTTACCAAAGACAGGCCTCTGCTTTGTTTCTAAAATGATTGTTTCTTACTAACCTTCTTATTGTGTGAGAAAATAGCTAATTACTGACCTTCTTACTGTGTACAAAAAAATAGATAGTCACTGAGCTGATGTTACAGATTGTAATAATGAGGAGACAACCAGAAGTAGTTAATCACTTCAAGGTTCTTCTATATGTCAAGTATGTACTCCTATACCAATTAGGATAGACTTATGGATGCTTCAGAGAACATCCTTATTATCTTCATGAAGTTGGCAAACTTACAGCAAACTTTTACCGTCCTGAGATGACTCAATACCTTAAAAGGATAATGTGAGGAAGGGTCTCTTTATCCAAATGACCACCGAGACACTCACGCTTGCGCAGAAGTGTTTTGCCGACGCAGCAAAATTGGATACGCATGTGCAAAAAGGCTATTCGGTCATCCTAATGAATATGTAAGCCTAGGTGGAGTTATGTATTAGGCAGGAGGAATTATGAGAATATTTTGTGTATAAATAATGGGTGAATATCCCTGGTAAGGTGTGCTAGATTTGTGGGTTTTTCCCCCTAGCACCCAACATCGAATAAAGCAATATCTCCTCTTTAAACTACTTTTGGTTTCAAGGGCTTTTATTTCAGGTAACACCAGGAGTTAGCCAGAGCAGCCTTGTCACTGAGTGCAGCTCCAGGGGTGCAAAGGAGGGCCTGAGGGGGCCCTTCAGGCACTGAAATGTCTTGGCGGGATGTTTTCTTAGAAATTGGAGTCTGGACTTAAAAGAACATCTTGTTTCTTTCGACATTATGCCAAATTGTTGGACCATTACAATGAGCCATACATGTTAGAATACCCTCCTTTCTTCATTGTTAGACCAATATTATTTTTACTGCAACAGCAAATAACCAAAGAGTGTATCTGTCAAAAATCGTGTTATAGAAATAAATTACTTTCATGCTATATTGCACTTTATAAATGACATTTCAACTACTTCAATGACATTTTTTTCTCAAATAATTTTTTAGCTTTCTTGTAGGTGGAAATAAAGTAGAAGTATTCTTTCATCTGCTTAAATTGACTATGCCTTCTGACATTAAAAAAGTGGGGGGTTTTGCCTAGGTTTTAGCTTTTCCTTAGAATGTCTTTCGCTTTCTCAGTGCTTACTTTTTTATGATCCATGTTGTTTACAAACAATCTGCTTTTAGTCTATTGTCACCATGAAATGAGAGGAGTGAGGACGATGTGGCATTCTGGAAAGCTGTGAGGTTAATATATTGGCCTTTAGCATGTAAGAGACTTTATTCATGTGTATTGTTAGGTGAAATGCATTATTTTGCATTTATTTATATACAAATCTAATCAAACTTTTTTGAAAGGAAGACTGAGTGTATGCCGGTTTTCCTGGGAGGAGCTGCACAGCTTCATGACTCTCTTTTGACAATGGAGTATGTGTTACACTAACCCTTTGTTCATTACTTTTCCTTTCCCCAGGTAATTGTGCAACTAATTGATGGTGGAAAAAAAGTCTCAGAAGCTTTCAGAGGAGTTTTGGCAGTTTTGCTGAACAGTAGAGTCCTGGGCAATGAGCACTTCGAGATCAGGCGAAAGTTGATATGGAAAAGGACACTGGAATTGTGAGTATAAGCTGAATCATTGTTTTAGTTCTGTGGTGAAAAACTGGTAAGTCTCAGCTATCCTATATTCATTGGTCACACGCTAACAATTGACTTTAGAATAAGCAAAGTATGCTCAATGATTATTTAAAGTACTAGTGAGAGATGCTTATGCCTTGTGCAGAGATATGGTTAGTTCTCATGTACTATAGATCCAATTGCCATACCTGCTGACTTGATTTGGAATGGCTGTGGTGAGACAGATACTAATTAACATAAGTTCATCATTGCTTCCAGTGAATCTAGTGTGTTAGAGATAGTGAATGAAGACAGTTATAGATTAATCAAGAAGGGGTATAGAAAGGATTATAGAACTTCAGTCTTCAGGAGAAGGACACTGAGATAATTTTGCTTGAGCAATCAGGGGACTCTGTGCAAAGTGTGTGAGAGTGTAAGTTAATTTACAGGATCCAAATGGCATTTAAGCTGGTCATTTTGCTTCTGCTAGTGCTGGGGCCGTCCTTATTCAGAATTTATCATAGGTCATATACAGGAACAGCCATAAGGTGTCAGAATTTCCCCACATTCGAAGTATATTTCCCAGAAAACTGTTTAGCTTGTACAGTCAAATTGTGCTTTCATTTACAGAGTAATTACAAGGTTTCACAAGTTCCAGGTCAAGTTCCTGAGAAGTAATATGGTTTCCATATATAAATATGAATCCTTTAAGTAAATATTAGCTTTAAAAAAGGTCTTTTCACATCAGGAATGAAGGACAGAAAATAAATGACAATGGATAGCTTCTTGTTTTATGACAAAAGAAGTGGGAATTTAACAAGACTGCAAGATTCAGAGACAGGTTTAGTAGGGAAGATCCAAAGGCATGTAAACCTGCACATTATTCCCTATTTTTTTTTCGTGTGTCATACTCTTGGAACCTGGAACATGACCAGTGCCAATACAGGGATGTGAAGGAGAGGGGAGGTGTCTCCACAGGCAGCAGCACTGTTTTCTCTGGGTTTTGCACTTGGGTAACATCAACCCTGCGTCTGGAATAACCCTCTTGTAGCCTGGATCATATCACAGAGATTATGTACTGGAAGGTATTGCCTCTCCGAGTTTTGTGGTCTGGGAAGTATGCTGTAACCTTTATGTCTTGTTTTTTGTACATCGTTCTAACTAAGGCTGTGGTATTCTACATGTTCTCTATGTATATTAATTTGGGTTAGGATTCTCAGAATTTGCATTGTCCCTATAGAAGAATTCTGGAAAATTATAATATCTCTACAGAATTGTATATGATAAATTTAAAATTCTATTAGAGGATAGCACTCCCTAGAACATGAAAGAATAAATAATTGAGGTATTTTAATAGGAATTTAAAATATCAATCAATTTTAAGAATCAAATGGATGCTTTTGTCTAAGGTTCACATATTAAGGACTATGTTTGTCAGTTCCTGATACCATAGCTACTTGGAGACATCTGGTTTAAGTGTCATTTGAGACAGCAAAATTAAATGCTTTCAAAATTATGGTGATCCAGTGTCAGTGGTGTTGGGTTTTTAAGCTCTTTGTAGAACTACCCTATAAGCTAATGAATATTAGAGATAGTAACAGCATTTGATGTTGCAAAGAAGGCATTTTAATGAACACCATGGAGTTAAGGACTGCAATTCTGATATCATTTAATGGTTAAAAAACTGTTTCATAAATTTTCATAAATTCTAAATGCCACACAATTTCCTAATTCATAAAGCTGAAACTACTCTGGTACTTTATCCCATATTAAATGAGCTAAGAACTGACTAAGAAGAGATCACAGAAGTAGGTGTCTGTGGGGAAACATCATCGTCTGCCAAAACCAGCAGAGCACCTTTCTGAATATTTACATTGTTAAACTGGAAATAATTACAACATTTTTACGACAAATATTATGGGTGACAAAAATAAATGGCATGGTAAATGAGAAAGATGAAGCAGTTACGCAGAATAATTGGACCATTTAGTGAGCTGTGCTAATACAAAATGTTTTCTTACTGCTCTGTGTAATTATTTTTTTTTCTGGAGATAAGAAAACTGGTTATGAAAAGGGGCTTTCTTTGGTTACAAGCTACTTTCTGAACAATATTTAAAAATTCAACAGGAATATTTGGTGTAAGACTTTGACAAAGAAGACTCACGTGATGCTAAATGTATAAGCAGGGGAAAACTTACTTGCAGCAGGGAGGACATTTGATATCCCTATTGGCGACAACCCTATTAAATAGTCAAATTGCTGTAAAAGGATTTTGAAAAAATTGGAAGATCGTCAAAGGGAGAGAGAGCAAACAGTCACAGTTATTCAAGAAATAGAGGAAATGTGACCCTCCGGAGAGCACATCTCCAATGGTGACAAAGTTGGAGTCTGTCTTTTATTTTAGTGTATAAAAATAAAGGGGACTGAATGCATTATGTACTTATTTTTACATCCTATGTATAACATAACAAGGAAATCCTGTGTACGAATGAAAGTCTACTTTGGAAAGGCTGGAAATTGGAGCTAAATTAGAGTCTTTATTTGTTACTAAATTGCAGTTGGGAAAACCCCATAAAAGTTACAGCAGAGATGTAGTAAATTGTTTTCCATTTAAATATGGATATCATTTTGGAAATTATAAGTTAGGTATATGCAAGTTACTTGGATACAAGATAGGAATAAACTATAATAACCTGTGATGTAAAAAAGGTCATGCTAATTGATTATTCTTTTTTTTCTGGTTAAAAACTCAGAGAATCTCTTGTGAGCATGGGAGCCAGAGTTTCTGTCCTATAGATTGTCAGGCTCCTGAAATGAACTCCTATATGAGAAGCACAGTTTTTTTTATTTCAAGAATTTTTTATTCAATTCAAAAATTCTTTATTTTAAGAATCTGTGTTCCTGGCCCACCCTTTACAGTAGTTCTTGCCATAGCAAGAAATTGTGCCTCTTTTAGCTCTGCCTAAGTGAGCTGTTACAAATATGGAGTGCAGCAGTATGGAATTGCTCAGGCAATTGTCTTCAGTTGCTATTGTTCAACTAAGCTTACTTGAATTTTTTTGTGCCTCATTAACCCATTCTTGTGCTATTGATGCCTATATTGGTGACATCCATATTTGACACCAAAGTTCTTCTAAAAGTATTCAGAAAAAGTATTAAAAAATAATAAAAATGTTTCCAAATTCTGGAGACTAATTTGTTAATTGGAATGCATAAAATGTAATGTATAATTATAATTACACACTTAGCTGCCAGTATAAATTAATAATTGCCCATATCAATTAGAATTCTGCTGTTCTCACATCGAGACCTGGGAGAGCTCCTATGTTTGAGTTTATTAGCAGTTATTAAAAATGTAATAGGACATCCTTCCTCTACTTTGATTTATTTTCTTAGTCACTCGCAGCTCTTTTTTCATTTCTTTTGAAATGATATGACAAAACAAATACTAAAACATTCTGTTGATTTTTCTTGCAAGATACACTGCTTGCAATTAAGTAAGGATTCTTCATTCTCTACATTTCTGCACCTTCTGCACTCCATAACCCTTGTATGGTATAAATGCTAACTGGGAAAAGATGTGGTGCAATCTTGTATAATATTTTACTTCCACCTTGTATGGCATAAGTTGCTCTCTTTAGTGATTTTTGTTTGTTCATTTTAGTGCAGCAGAAATATTTCATATTGCATATGTAAAATGAAAGTATTCAAAATTTCTTTTTTGTCAAGTTTGTGGATTAAATTTCTGTCAGAAAATTCATCAGGGCAGGATCCTATTGTGTGTATAAGTTCAAAGTTTTATTGTCTTAAAAAAAAAAAAAGGTGAATCTCAACTGTATTAGAGTTCAGGCTTGCTTAAGAAATAAGTGCTGTGCTGGAGTCCATGCTCTTTTTTACGAGGTTTCTGACACTCCTGTATTTTAACTGTATTAGAAATAATAGTGTCTGTATAATTGACTCTAAAATGAAAAATGAAACAAATGTTTTGAGGTCTTCAAATCTTTGGTGTAATTCCATGAACTTTGAGCTTGTTTTTATATCAGAAATGCTTCACACAGGTCTAGTTATCAAGTGGAAAAAAGGCATAGTTAGCTTTGTTTTTATTGTCCCTTTGGTGGTGGACACTTGATTCCCTCCATCTTCAGCAATGACTCTATCCATACTTTAAAGACCAATGTGCTGTAAGTTAAGACAAACAGGTACTCCTGAAGATGGCAGTAAACACCTTTTATGTAAGTGGAAGAAAAGTTCAGAGCTAGTGCAAGATGATACTGCAGCTACTGTCTACTTCATTCTGTCAGTATAAGGATTCCAGTAACAGAAGAATGAAAACTGAATTTGCAGATACATATGTGGCCACATTTTAAGTATTTCTTGAAATGTTCTGTGGAATCTTTCTCTGTCGCTATATATATAGTGACATATGACACTCTCTTTTACTATATATAGTGTCCTCAGGTGTTCTCCATTTATCTTGGTTATGTTCTAAGTAACTACAGGAGTAGGAAAGCTAAGGCATTGTAATAACAACAGAATGTCTACATCTGAGAAAATCTTAGCATGCAAACACTTCATTTCTTAGGTGAGACCCATTTTTGAGATAGTATCAGTTGATCTGCCAATGCTTTAAAATAGAAGGCAGCATAGATATCCCTATTCTACACATAGGTACTTACAGTACAGAAAGGTGAATTAACTTGTGTATTGTCATCCAGCAGGCTGATGGATGAGCATGCAATCAAAAAAGGAAACAACAAACAAAACAGCAACAAAAGATGTTTTGTCTCATAATCTAATGTGATATTGATTATGCCGTCCTGCTCTGCCTTTTAAAGAACCCAGTTTTGTGTACATTTGGGAATGTACTAAATTATAGCTTTATCATGACCTCTTGGGTATCTTTTTTAAAGGGAAGAGCTCCATATTTGCTGAAGAAACACTGCTGTAAGTTGAGAGTGACTTAAGTAATGAGAATTCCAGTGTCATAAATGGCATCTGAAATAGATCTGATGTCCATAGAAATTAAGATGGTTATTTTGTTGTGTGATGTAACTTGATACATATATGAGCATGCTGTATACACATATTTTATATATAGATATTCTGAACTATAAGGGGAAATTATTATTGTTCTGAAAATAAAGGGAAATATGCACACTTTCTTTTAAGGTATTCATACTTCTTTTTATTAATGCTAAAAGAAGTTTTTCACATGCATGTATGCATTCAAACACTGGAATAAGCCACCAGACTCTCATTTAAAACGTGTGTTTTATTTTGAAGCATTTGCGAGATCCACTTTATTTGAGAGCGTGAATTAGAGTAACCAGTTACCCAGTAACCACCTTCTGAAGCGAGTTGCATTCTGTCTCTTATATTCACCTAGCATCACAAGAACATTAATTTTCAACAGTAAGCTTTTTAACTGACTCTTCTTTCATCTCAATATTAGAACAATAAAATAAATAGATCTAAAATTGGTCCTATTCAAATAGTTGCAAAGTGCAATGGGGAGATCAGTGGCTGACAGTAAATTTATTCCAATAGAGAGACCATTTTACATAGTGTTACATAAAATGAGATTGAGGGTATATCCATATTTCCCCTTTTCCCTGGGTTTACGTGGAATTAAGTAAAACAAGTAACAATAAAACATGCGTTCTACTCAAATTAGTTCTAAAGATGCTCCAAATGAATAAGGTTCCATCCCTTTTTTCCTTAATGAAGGTTGGTTTCTTTAAACCAACATTAAAGCAATATTAATGTTAATTTAGACAGCTTATTTTAGTTTCTGTAAGTTGCATTTAATGACGGATATCAGAGTGATAATAATAAAAATTAAATTAACTTTAAAAGAAAGTACTGTAGTTAATATCATGCTGCAAAGTTGAGCAGGCATACCATGAGACGTTGCTATACCAAAGTATATATTTTTTGCCCTATGTAGCAGGGCAGAGTGATGCTGGTCTATTAAAAAAATATTTGTAAATGTTATGTATAAGAGAATTTAAACACTTTTTCATTTGCTCAGTACTGTCAAATGTCTAATTTTCTACTGTAATTACAGTATATTCAAATTCTTCATGCAATCATTTTGATGGAATTTTACTTATGGAGTACTCTTGTGAACAGCATCCTGTAAAAAAAAAAAAAAGGTGCCTTGGTCTGTGACATCTCTTAATGAAAGTAACACAGAGCTGGCAGGTAGCTTCTCTGTGAGGCTGTGTTTTGAATTTTCTCCTGGTTATTCCTGGTTGTCTTCTTGCTGCTGCTGCCAGCTTGTACAGATAAGAATACTGTGCTGGTCATTCTGTCCAAAGAAATGTGCGTTGTTCATAATCTTGGTAGAAGTCAAAGGCATCTTCTGCAGGCTCTCGATGTACGCAAACATTAGCGGTTGTCATGTTCTATTTACTACCACTGTGGCATGGTCTTTGTAGCAGACAGGCTCTGCAGTAGTGCATGTGGCAGGACTGCAATTTTGTCTTTGGGGTGGAAAACTCCTAGAACATTCATACCTTAGTAACAGTGCCTTAGAAACCTTGTCTATTTTGGGGTTAGAGAATTGAACTTCATAAAATATATGAATCTGAAATTTTGGATCCTCCTTTGTTTACTTACAGATTTAATTTTTAATATGGAATTGCCTACCTTCTCTCCTTTCATGATACTAGTCCTCTGTTGAATAGGAACTTCAAAGGCTGATGGCAAAAAACTAATAGTTTATGGAGTGTTGCTTTCTAAACTATTTTTTCTTCTTCCTGTCATATATAGTTTATTTAGAGAGAGAATGTCTCACTTCATACTGTGTTTCTCAGTTGGGTCACGTAGAAGTCACATTAAATATCCTTGTGAAAGAGGAAAAAATTAAGTATTCTCAATCAGTTCTGTCAGCCTGTTATTCTATTCCATTAGTGAAAAGAAAATGCATCAGAGTTCACTAACCTGCCGAGATGCTGATATGGTAAATTTATTATCCTTGTAAATCAGCAAGCGTTCTCTGAAGTCACCTGATTCTAGCTTTTCTTTGTTTTGTTACAAATTGCATGGCCTGACATCATATGTAGAAACATGTTGAAAACATAAATAATGTGTGTGGTCTTGCAGTGACAATGTGTATTTGCATTCAAAGACTTACACTTTGAGCACGTGTTCGATGTATGACTTAAGAGATGCTACACATAGCTCCCATGCTTGCTTAGTTCTGCCCCCCATACCATGTCCACGCAGGTCATGAACCCACTATATGAATCCAGGTCATAAATTCCACTATACCTTGCATAGGACAATGAAACCTGTGTAGATCATGCTGGTTTCTTAGAGGGATTGTAATCAGCTTTTGATGAAAAGAGAAAATAATGCCTACTTTTAGTTACTGCTTTTAGTTTTGTTTGCGTTATCTTGCGTACTATAAATTAAATTGTCTCCTTCAGAGAGTCAGTTTTCCATTTATTATTGCTGTGTCTGATCTATGTATATGTGGGTTATTTAAATGTATATTTGAAAACTGAAACATACTGAGGAAGATGTTGAAAGATTTTTATTAACTTACATTGATGTGTAAGTGAAAAATTGCATTACATGTACTGTATGCAATGCAGTACATATACTTTGTGCCTAGGCGTGAATGTTTTCATGCCTGCTTTGCAAGATTTGGTATGCATGAAGTCATTTGGAATGGATTGAGTGATTTTTATTTGCATATAGCTCTTAGGAAAATATATCTTTCCTTTTGCTTAACGATTTATAACATAAAGCTTAGTTTACTAAGTTTTTTAGTAAGGATAAATGAAGAATTAGCAAGAACTCTTCATCTTTGAAAACAGATGTGATTTTTCTTACTGGTTTTGAGTCTTGAGTGATAAAAAGCATGAGATGAAGCTGCTGGTCAACAATTCAGTTTTGAGGGTCATCAGGGTCTAAATGACACAGAATGCTGCTGTCTTTTTAGCCATGTGAGCAAAACGAGTTTTCTGTTGTTTTGTATTGCATAGAGACAATATGGAGCAACAATGTACATAACTTTTTACATCTGTGCTGAAAAGCACATTTAGGTACACGTTTTAAAGATTTTTCAGAATAATCATGGACTTGCAAGTCCTGCATGCTCAATCAGCGAGGCATATATAGTCTACATATGCCTGGCTATAAGCGTACGAATACTACTGCTACTTAAATCAGAAAGCTCATTCAAATATTAAATGTCTTGATCACTTTGAACTGCGATATTTCTCAGAGGGAGGAGCATCAGCTGAGAAGAATAACTCCCATAATTTTCCATTGTTGCGAGGGGAAGTTGCATGCATTTCTTAATCCATTTCATAATACAATGCACACTGCAAAAGAAACAGTTGCACTGTGCTTACATATCTATAGTTTATCATTTAACAATTATAAGGAAATAATTTTATTTCTAAATTAACCAGCAGGCATACTGAATAATGTAACTTAAAATTGATTTCATTTATCAGTCTAACTAGAAAGTATTAAGACTGTCAGACTGATGTATAGCATCTAATCAAAGACAGAACACCCAATTTCAGATTAATATCATTAACACTTCAATGTTTCGTATGACAAAAAATCCTCAACTCATCCTAAATTCTTTGATATTCCAGTGCAACGATAATCCTCCAGTGGATTTATTATGGTAATTTTATTATGCTTTTCTTCTCAAAGATTGTTTGAAAAGCAAATTAAAATTATTATGAATACTGGCATTACAATTTTAAAAGAAGTTCTGAAATATAACACCATTTTGATGTTATAATTGTTTCACGTTAAGATCAAAAGGGAAGAAAGCCAAGGCAGTATTAAGGGCTGGGGACTTCTTATTTTAATGACTAATTTCCAACCCCTGGGTTGTGGATACACACTATTTTTTTTATAGATTAACTCTTCTGTTGCTAGATCTTTGTACTTGAAACCTTTATTTTGGCGCAAAATGC
>VYZM01022036.1:0-23157 GCA_013398915.1 Dromas ardeola | reverse complement strand
CCCAAATTATTTAAGAACATATCTACATATTTTGAATATGTAGAAATTGAAATGCATCTCTTCAGATGAGTCTGTAACTAAAAGGGCACATAACATCTTAAGAAATTAAAATGAAAATGTCATTTGAATAAGGAACCACATAATCAATTTTTAAACACAGAATGTAAGAGCGTGGAAACTTCACACAAAATGCAAGACAGTGGAAAGGCATCTATTTATGAACTGAATAACCAGAGTTTGAGGTGAGAGATCACCAACTGCAAAACAGACTTAGATCATAAAGTCGATTTACAAATGTTAGTATCTGCTTCCTGGAATTAGTCAACGCTTTCCACAGTCTGCCAGGAAACCTGCACAGCCTTACATTGTGCATGTGGGGGTTTTCTTTAATCATCTGCTTGTTAGATGTAAAGATGCCAAGAAAATTCTGATGTGAGTTCTTCAAGTGAATAAAGTCACCTTCCTGTCCTTGACTTATATAGTCAAAGTATAAAGTAAACTTAATTTTAATTTCTTCATGTTTGTTTAGTACCAGGCTTAGTTCCAGTTCTCATTTAAATTTTGGAGAAAAACAATTTCCAGTGTTCAGTCACATGGGCAGGAAGTGTTTCTTAAGTTCTCTGAATTTACCTATTTAAGATCGGGAGATTGCAGGCTTTGTCTTGGGCTAATCACTAAGGCCTAAAATTAGCTTCTTAAACCCTCTTCAGCATTCCTCTGGTGCCTAGTATTTAGTAAGTGCATCTATCTAGTGAAAAATTTCCCGTAACTTTCACTAGGTAAAATCTGGTTGGTTAAAAGAAAGGTGCTGTACTCCAATGTGAAATTATAGATTTAGAGAAATATTGATTGAAAATTACAGTTAATATTGTGTAGATTGTCAAAACATCATAAATATAATCATAGTATGATCTTATGGGATTCATAATCAGTAAGTCTATTAATCTTTTTGCATTTTAGTGTAGATTGCTTTTAAGCTTAAGCTTCTTGTTTCAAAGCCACTCGACTTTCTAAATTAATTACTATTTAAAACATTAATGTATTTCATTTACTGCTGGAATATATTACAGTATGATATTCACAATTTACGTTTTTAAGGGACAAATATTTTTATTTAGTTTTGAAAAAAATACTATCTGTTGTACACAAATGATTGTGAGACTTTAACGTCCTGCTGAGGAAAAAAACCTCTTAATCTAGCTGACTGTGTGAAAAGGGCCAGTAGTTACATATTCAAGATGCATACGCCTGTAAAGGGCAAATTGAATAGTTCTATTTCTATTAAAAGATGAGTGTGCGTATATGTAAATAAGTTTCAATGTTATAAATATTGGGGTAGTGTTTCTTCCTTAGTTATTGAGTTTCTCTCCAAACCTGCTAGAAATAATTTCTGAAAGTAGCAGAAAGTATATTATATACTTCAGATCTGTATATTTTTCTTTCTAATTATATTTGGAAGAAGTTCCATAGTGTATGTCTAGATTACTAGGTGCAAAAGTCACCTATGAAGTGTTTTTCCACACAACTATAGGATGTAGACCTGTGTCTTGAATATAAGATTCCAAATAGATTTAAAATAGCAAGAATATTTTTGAATAATACCACGTAGAAAGCAGAGCTATCAGACATTATCTGCATTCACTACTTAAAATTAAAAACTACCTTATCATAATATACAAAGGCCAAGTATAAACTGTTGGCTGGGTAACAAAAATCTATATTATCCACCTTTCCTCAAGCTCTTGCAGGAAATTTATGACATCCAAATGTCATGAATGTTTCTCTGTTAAGAAGTCATAGTGCAGCTCTGGCTTATAACCATAGCTCAAGTATTATCTTAATTTTATCATTGACTTTGGTGAATTTTGAATCTGGCCTGTATTGCATTACTCAGAAATAATGTATAGCCTTATGTAGATAATAATTGTGGACTAATTCTTTAAATGCTACATACTAACTTAAGCTACATAATTACTAGTATTATTTTTAAGTTATTATGTTTGGGATGACTTTTTACTTGCCTATTACATGAATAGAGCAATTACGCATTTTATGTTTGAGAATTGATACTTGAGTGGAATACTGCTATTTTGGTGGAAATGCAATTGTAATTTTAAAGCAGCTGGGGCAGACATGGGAAGCATTTAAGAAGAGCTGCTTATGAAGTTGATGGTATCTTCTATGTATCAGTGACTTCTGCTTTGCTGTTTCAGGGCTTGTAGCTCTAGTGATAAGATAGTGGAAATGTTGAGGCAAATAAGGGATTTTTCTCCAATTACAGCAAGCAAGTTTTGGAAGATGCCACTTAGTAATATGTAAGCTTTTACTTTCAAAAAACTTACAGATGAAAATATATTGTGCATCTTCATACTTAAATGATGATGAAGAAGTACTTTTGACTTTGCCGTAGACTCAACAATATACAGTAGGTGTTTACATTGATGAATTATAAAAGTAATGGCGGCTTCTGAAATGTAATATTATTGGAAGTTTCATAGAAGAGGGTTGTTGCGGAGTGGCAGGATTCATTCATAGGCAATAATCCTTCTGGGTGATCAAAATCCTGGAGGGAATTTCACACAGATAAGTGAGATATTTAACTGAGAAGATGCTTGCTGAACACCACAAGAAAAAAAATGCATTTCTAACAAATTGGTCAGCTAGTACATCAAACCAGTAGTTAATCTAAAACTGACAGTGGAATACATGAATGATTGTAGCTGTGAGGAATACATTTGCATATAGGTAATACATTTCTTCCACATTTGCGCTAATAAGAAATCTATTTTCTTAGGGTATGTTTAAAGAGCTTTTTCATATATGCAAGCAAATGATCCAGAAATTCAATGTGTGAAGTGAGATTGTTGGTTACTTTCTTTGGGTTCTTAATTTAAACTATTATTTTCTATATATAAGAAGGTATCTTAAAGTTTCCTGGATAAGCATGGTAAAATTCTGTAATAGTTGTTTCACATAAGGTTTTATCAACCATGTCATGTAGCTACTATGTAGCCATAAATAGCTGTTAACTGCTGCATTGTTGAATGCAAAGTAGACTAAAGCTCATTCAAAATTTAGATTGCTGATATTGTAATAACTTTTAGATTTCATAGCAAAATCCCTCAGTTTACATTTGATGGTTACCCAGAATAACCACCATTTTAGACTGTTTAAAATAACAAAAGGTGGCCTGCAAATTATGTTTGTGTGGGCACTGATCAGCATTCATTGAATAAATAAATGGGTCATAGTTAAACATAATGAAAACTTTTATATATATATATATATATAAAATATATATGCAAGTATAAAAAAAACTTTGGCTTTTAAATAATTTATTCTCATTTTCTTGTTTAACTGATGACATATGGTACAAAGTATTTTTCCAGAAAATTGACATTGTGAGGAGAAAAGAGCCTTGTAGAACTGCACTTTTTTTTGCTTTTTGAAGATAAGTAATTCTGTATTATAGACTTCATGTGTAGATAAAAAGTTGTTTGCTGCTTTATTTAGAAGCTGCAGTGACTAATTTTTAATATTTCTTGAAACTGAGAGACAAATGTCTACATAATTTATGACTACAAGTATGCTACTGCTAAGGGTTAAAGGGAATAGGAATGTAATTTGTGTTAATTCCTTGCTGATTATATGGATGCCATTTGACATTGCAGCCTTATGCTAGCTTGTAAATTAAGGAGGGTCAAGTTTGCTCTGACTTGCCTACAAGGTCAGTAAGGGACACCAAGAGTGCTGCTGGCAAAGGTATCAGTGACTCAGTAGGTGGCACTCTTCCTTATGAGTCAGCAATGAACTAGTGCCTCCACTAAGAGCTGGAAGGCAGAATGCTTCTGATTGTACCATATTTTAGGTGAGAAGTAAAGCTCTGGTCTTGCCCTTCTGCAGTCGTTAAAGGCTCTATGGCATGATTTACAACAGGAGCAGTGTTTGCCCAGAAATCATGGTGAAATCACAACATCAAGTAACAGTGATTACAATTTATTTACTTCAGATGTTCCTGGAAGTTTTGAATATATTATAATTCCTCAGTCGTTGCCAGTTTTATTTTCCTGGCTAGTACAGAGTACCTGCTATAGCTGATGAAACAGCATGCCCGATATTCTCTTCTTCACCTCCAATCTTGGTGTTGTTTTTTTTTTTATGAGATGGAGATTAGGAGGCTCACATAATTACATAAGGTGAAATTGCAACAGGTATTCCTAAACTCTCACTGAATAAATTGAGTTACAACAGAAATGGCAGCCTGTCATCCATCTGAACCTCTCATATCAGAACAGTTGTGTGTGCTTTGGGAGGCATTAGAGTAGGCAAAATTCTCAGTAGTACTAAGACTCAGTTTGTAGTCTTGATGGATGACTTGTTAAAGTCACTATCCAGATTAAGATGATGGTTTTCCAGTCTCCAGAATGGGACAGAAGAACATGTCCTCACCAGCTTCAAGTATACTGGAAATGCTAAAATCCCTCACACAAAAAAGAAATGTTTTCCAGATACTTCTATACATGTGGCATTTGGTTTCTAAATGTTGGTTTTACAACATATATGCAAAACAAAAGAATACTACTATCCTTTTAACAAGCTGAGAGAAATTATGGTTCAGAATCCAAATGATGTAGACAGAATTAGGTGCGTGGACTCAAATATGTGATGTGGAAATCCTCTACTACTTGTCTGTTCAGCCGTGCTAGTTGCCAAACTCAATGAATGAGTACGCAGCATAATTGAACCAAAATGTGAAGACTTTTCCTAGGTAGATCTCTTTGAAACCCACATGGGTTTCTCCTTGTCCTGCGAAATATGCTAACAGACTGGCTCCAGAAGACCAGTCAGACTGCAGTTTATTAAATAACTGGTTTTGCTATTTGAATTGTACACAAAAGGTGTTATAGCACTGTATGAAGTTGGATTTTAATTGAATCAGATTTTCTTAAGCCTTTCTACTGTACATTTGAGTATAATTTTCAAAACTTCCTCTGCTGATCGTGTACTGGGATCCATAGGCAGTAACTACATTAACTGGAATCATGCTGGGATGCTAAGGAGATGGAAGGAGATGGAATCTGCGTGTGCCAGTACATGATTATATAGAAATTAAACATTCACAAATTTTTCTCTTTACTTAAGTAAAATGTTTGGCCTGAGAACTGTAGTGAGTTTGTTGAAATGATAGTAGAAAGAATACATGGGATTTTGTCTCCTACCTGTCATTTGTTTCATGAAAAAATAGAACAAAGATTTTTTTAATGAAGAAAAAAAATCAAGACAGTTTTCTGTTCCAATCTAATTCATGTTTCTTTTTTGCAAGAATGTATAAAAGATTTTGGGTTTGATATACACTGGAAATAAGAATCCTAGGTCTTACCAGTGCTTCACTCTTCCTCTCCTCCCCAGTAAAGTGCATTTTCTGAAACTCAGTGCAGTAAGATAGACATTGTCATGGTTTTAGGAGCTGATTATTTATTTCTCTTTGTTGCCAGGTATCATTGTACTGTGATTCTGTACCTGAGTGTAATAATAATTTTTTACTTTTTCACTTCTTTCTGCAAAGGTCAAAGTAGCTGGTCGTATTAAAAACATGAGGTTTCTGAAGTCAAGCACACATAAAAAAATGCAATGCATATATATCATAATGAGAAACTTCTTGTACTGCCATGGACAGCTTTTTATTTTTCTTTAAGATTTTTTTTACTGAGTTTTATTATCAAAAAAGTATGGTTTTAATCTTTTAGAATATTGACTGTAAATTCTGCTTTTAATTAACTGACTGCCAGTTTAATTATGTTCAGTGCAGCTATGGGCTTGTATTCAGTCTTGTTATGTTTTTAAAGTGAATAAATTAAGTCTAGCAAGCAGAGAAAAACTAATGAGGAAGCACTTACAGAATGCAGAAATTTTACCTAATCTGAAGTAAACAAATGTAGGCCCTATTCTTTATCCACTTTATATTTTTAAATAAGCAAAAACGTTAAATTCAAAAAACCAAACATGCTAATATGGCACTAAGTTTATCTAATGAAATACTCTGAAGATAACTTTTAAGGTAGGTTCAGCAGCATTCAAGCTGGCACCAAGCAAAATCATACTGAAGCCAAAATGTCTGGAGAGAGTAGCACAAGTGCTAGGGCTCATTTTTTTGCAAGCCAGCTCAGGAATTGAAGGAATGGGACTGCATTCTCATGTTACAGTCCCATAAGGATGCTAAGTAGATAAGGGTAACATTATAAATTTGGTTCTGGATCTGAGTTAGCAAGCTCTTAAGAGGCTTCACCATGCTGGGTCGGCTCTACCAGTTCAGTCTGGCATGTGTGGGAGCCTGTCTAATTCTCTGTTGTGAAGGTACATATTGTAATATGGCTGCTAGATATTAGATTGCAAATAATTTTAATAACCACAGGGGAGTGCCACTGTGATAAATTCCCTTTGTAAAATACTTAAGTCACAATTCAAATATTGTTCTGTGCAGTAACTACCCACATAAGGGGCAACAATTTGGTGGTGGCAAAGAAAAATAACGTTTGTATGATCCACATAGAGAAAAAGGAAATAAAGAAATGCTTTGAAATACAGACACATTGTTTGAACACACCTGAAAAAAGTTTTTTGTGTGATCATAACATACACAGGTAAATACCTGCTTTAAATTATATTTAGTCAATTAACGTCAGTACTAACATAGAGATCTCTATCTCTAAAACTGGATTCAGCCTTTATATATTTTCATGTCCATTTGCTTCAGTTTAGCGGCATGAGATACAAGCCCAAAGCTATGCAGTCTGGTTCCTTGTTTGTACCCCCAGGTGTACAGTGACTATTCTATAGAGAAAGCAGGTAGATCTGGGAAATATACTGAGCCTTCTAGTGTAGGGACTTCTGGTGCATATGTTGGTACATCCATCGCGTGGCATGGAAATATTCAGCCCACTTGATTTGATAACTTGTTTCTAAGCATCTAATTTTTCTGAAAAACTGTTATTGCCTCTGTATATATGTTACTCTATGGCTACAGCTGCAAACATTGTTTAGTTAGAATTAGTATTTATATGATTTATTGTGTATTGCTCCCTCTGACTTTGTGGAGCACAAGTAGACCTAACTGTCTTAATGAATTATTGCTAGGTAATTAATCAGCATCTCCTGGTTCAGACAATTGCCTCCTGGAACTTGCCATAATTCACCTCCATCAGCCGATACATATAGACTTTAATTGCCTTATAATATTGTCAAGACTATATCAGCTAATATTGAAAGGGTCTGATTGCATCTCTTTGAGCAAAGCAAAATGTATTAGTGTTCTGCCCCTGTTTTCATTCTACACATTTGTCTTACCAATGTCATGAGCTGGATTGAGGACACATCATCAGGGTGCAATCAGGAGCAGGCTTGTCAAAGTGAATAGTAATTTCCGACTTGCAGTGTAAAAAGAATAACTCCCCACAAGGCAAGTTGCATAAACTACTGGGTACTGACAGCTGGGGCAGTAGAAATTCTCCTTTCAAGTGGAATTATTTTTAAACGCCAAGATGAAAATATAATGCTTTGCATGCTTAAAAGGTGCAAATAAATAAATCTCTACTCTCATTTCACTTAGTGAAATTCACTCAGCTTCATTTTGGATCATTTGAAACATTTTTTGAATTTCAAAGTACATCTGATTATTTACCCAATATTTGGGGAAATTATTCAGATTAGTTTAATGTAGATGTTTCTATTCTAGACCCAAGATACTTCTATATTATTTGTTATTTTGATTTGTGTATTGAAGTTCACTGACTCTAAAAAATGCTATCCTATTTCTTCAACTAATAATACAGTAGTAATTGCATTTTTATTAGTCTTTATTTGGATGCATCCCTGTCCCTACGGAAAAATGTTTTTGAAGATACAGTGAGGTGGAACACTTCAAATAAAAGGGCAGGCTAAATCTTCATTGAAATGAATAGGACTTTCACCCTTGACTTCAAAGAAAATAGCAGCATAATAATTAAACACAATTGAGGGAAAGGAAAAAAAAAAGAGAAGCCTTGATTTGAATACACTTTGGAGTACAGCATAAAGACAGATAAGAATGAGCTCTGTGAGGTAAGAACACAGAAGAGGCCATAGCAATGTTTTTCAGACCAGATAGCTAGTACTGCAGTATAGGCAGATCTCATTAGTGTAGGATGATAAGAAAATACACTAGAAAGGACAATAATTGAAGATTTATGTAGTTGATCACCTGGTGGTTCAAGCAAATTCTCTGTCAAGGTCTTGTGGGGGCTCTTTCAAATGAAGGGAGCACATGAACCATCAACACAGTGAAGTTCCCTGATTTATTCTAAATGCAGTAGAGACTTACCCTCTTCATCATAATGGCTTGTTTTGGACCTAAAGAGAATCTCTATGGAAAGAGATTGTGGAGTGTGGCCATACTGAATGAATCATGTTGAAGGCATTTGGTAGCTGGTGTCTGCATGGCCTCTGTTCTCCCAGTATTTTCAATTAGTGTTTCAGAAGCCTTTATTGGCAGGCAAGATGCTCTTTGAAGTGTCTAACTAGTTCATTGAGACTTCCTGTTTCTTAGCAAAAAAAGTAGGAGCTGTTGTAAATGGCCATGATCCATAAATCCGTGATATTTACCAGGTCATCACCATCCATCCTTTGAGGAGGACGGGCAAATCACACTTCCATCCCTTTCAAGGTCCGTAACATATTGTATATTCCCTTTAGATATTACCTCTACTGAGAAAGAGTGAGTTTGTAGAGAAAATGGCTGCAAGGATTTGTTGTACATTGATCCACAAAAAGTGTTTTGTGTACATATAAAGTAAGAGTTTCACATAAGTTGCATAGATTTAGCATTATATTGTTCCTATAGTATTTGTCCCTGTGGCAGGTATTGTCATGCCATGAGATTGTCACAAATCACATAACACATTTGAAGTAAGACTAGTAAAAATTATGTGCAACACAAGCAATTTTGGATCTCTATATTATTTTATTTTCACAGTAATATTTCCTAGAAAACTTCTTGGTCTTTATCTCAAAGAAAAGGCTGAATATCGCTGCTGGATATTGTCAGATTGGAATGAACATGTGGTCAGGAGAATCTGTTTGCTTACAAAGCAGTGTTAGCTAATTGTGAGAACATTATATTAATAATTTAAAATAGCTTTAGCATATGAAGATATGACTTACTAGTTTTAAGGTGCTAAAACAGCTAAGGACTGTTGTTGATACTTTTAGAGGAGCCTGTTTTTCCCCAAACCAACAGGGAATATTTTACTTTTGAAAGAACAGCAGCTTTTTTGATGGGAGGTTCTTAGTTATATCACATGAGAAACTTCTTTTAAAAACAATTTTGAAGGTGGTTATTGTTATAAGTTAGTTTCACAAAGTAATGCGAGGAGAAGGAGCCAATTAAAATTGACGTATTTATTTAGCAAGCGGCAACAAGCAAAACAGCGCTGGGTGGCCCGGAAGTCTCACTCCGCCGACGGCGCGCACCCGGTTCCCGAAAGTCTTTGGTTTTATACTCTTCTTCTTCCGGTATAGGCGTTTCTCTTAGTGGTGTACTCTGCGTCCGCGCGATTTGTTGCTAGGGGGTCATTTCCTGCCTTCCTTTGCCTCCTGGTGGTCGCAGGGATGAAGGCTCCATGTCTTCCTCCCATCACATACTCCTCGTCTTCATGAGCCCCCCTCCCCTCCTTCAAGTCTTTGTCATACTTGTTTGCATAACCTGACCTTGCGGCTTAGCCTTGCTTGCTCAACAGAATGTTGGCTATCTTGCCACATCTGCTAAGCAGTTGCCTTCTTGTGAAACAATGTAACAATGTAAGTTTCTAGGTTTGGTGAACAAACAATACTGAGCTTGTCACAGTTATTCAATCAAATATTACATGTAGAATATGCAAATAAACGTACATGAATTTTTTAGCAATCCATTACAAACTAATCTTACCAACTTCCTTATGGGACTGTCACACTTAGATATTCTTCTAAATTAGCCCCAGCTGTCCCACATTCTGCCTGGCAGGGACCCTCCTGAGTCCTGGCTTCCATGAGTAACACCTATGGTGCTTTCCCCAGGTGTTTTTGGCAGCTGAATGTTAAAAAGGTAGTTTAGTAATCATGCTTCCAACTTTGGAATCCACGGAAGGTCTCTGCTACATACCTGGATGTTGTAAGATTATTTTTATTTTCTCTTTCAATATGTGCTTGTTTTTTCTGTCCACGATTAGTCTTTGTAAAGCATAAAAAGAGCAAGTTCTTTAATGTCTGTTTGTTACTTAATTTAATGGGGAACAGATGGATGTGTTTATACAAATGATTTCTATCAGATTTTTGAGAAACTTCTGTTTCACCTGTGTGATCTTTACTGTTGTGAGGGGAAACTTTTACAGACTTTTACAGAATGAGTTTTTTTTAGTTCTAGTTCAGACCATGCTTGCCCTGCCTCATTTTCCATTTCATTTTAGCCCCTACAGGGCTAAAATTTGAAGAAATACTTAAGAAAACCTCATATTGAAACAAATGAGGCACAGCCAATAATCAAGGTGTTTCTATTATAAAGAAAAAACATGTGCAACTGGCAGTAGAAGTGGATTTGCAACAGCAGAAGGTTTCAATATACCATCCCTACACTTTGTGGTAGGAGAGGTCTGATAAAATGAGCATAAGGTAATGATACGTGAACTTTTTGGGTCTGTGGCTGAGTAAAGCTTGATATGATTTTTGTTTGTTTGTTTTTTATGAAATAAATAATTGTAGCTGTTCTAGTAAAGACAATAGGCTAGAAGCAGGGATGTGAAAACTATTTTTTGGAAGCAGTGGTTCATAAAACTGGGAAAAAAAACCTGTGAGCTGGTTTTAGAAGATTCATAGCAGAGACTTATTTTTTGTCTTAGTATGTTGAAGTAATAAGTCTATGCGGTATATTTTTAATGCCGTTCTGTTATGTTTAGGTTATTATGCAGGTATGAAGTTTGTCTTGCTGTCTCTTTCTTGGGCAGGTTTACAACATACTGCCTATGCTACTCAGTAAATGTTAAGTTTTTCTATTACTACTTATAGTGTTGTTTTGGGGTTTGGTTTTTTTGCTACTTGGAGTCTAAGCTATTAGCTTGTACTAATTGTGCTTGAACAGATGTAAATGATACAACTGTGTATTTGCTTCTTGAATGGCTCTTTGTTTCTGTGGGTTACTGTTTGGCAAGTGCTTGGCTGAAAAATGCTTTGTGATAGTGAGAGAAGTGAAACAATCAACTGTTGCGGGGGAAGCTTTGGGGCTCATCTTTTGCTGGTAATGTCAACTTTGTTTTTTGACTTAAAAATAGTTCATATTTATAACTTCAGGTTTTTTCTTCTTATGGTTAAGAGCACCTTATGTGAAGGGTTTTTCTTACTTAAAACCATAAAAAGGAAAATTTTATTGAAACTGGATTTAAACTACATAGAACTAAAGCCTACCTATTATTGGAAAAAGCCTCTCTTCTAGATGTAGAAGGACTTTAATCCGAAATGGCACAAGTCCGCTGAACCCCACATTTGTCCCCTATTGAAAGAGTACAGGGAGTCACTTAGAATATTTCCATAAGTATATATTTTTGCCTAAAATCCCCTTCAAGAATTTTGCTATGTGGAAAATAAAGGTAATATGTACAACCATTTTTTTTAAATAATAAGGAAATTAATTAGTTATCTCACAGAAGATATTTTAATGTTTATTGGACTAAAACTCACAAAGGTTTAAAGAAGAATAGGTAATGGATCCTGGGTTTGGAAGAGTCCAGGTGTACTTCTTAATGACACGCAGGTGGATGAGGTGGTGAGCAGCTCCTTCCCTTAGCTGTCATCTATTTCTTTCTAGCCTGCCTTAATGTCTTAAAAATATTTTATGTGCTGGAGAGAGGAAATGCCATATTCTGCAAATGCTTGGATTTCGGTATTTGTCAGCTTACCTTCAGTTTTGTATGTTGCCTCTTGGGTAAGAGACTGAAGTAGACTGGCTTTTACCTGAGGGTCAGCCGCATGTGTATTGCGTTGTATTGGAGGTACTAGTTTCAGTCCTTCTTGAGAGTGCACTGGCTTCTATCTGAATAAAAAAAAAAAAACAAACTGGAACCTGGTCTGTTGGAATAAAAAAAAAATTAAAAAAACTACAAACCTGTATGCAAGTATTTATGTAGACATAAGCTGATTAATATGTGTTAATATAACACTAATAAAAATAGGTGTCCTACTGGGTCAGATTCAGGCTCCATCTAAAACAGTATTCTGTCTTTGACAGTGGCCTCCACCAGATACTCAAAAGTATAAAAGCAAAAAAGTATCATAATTCCCAAGTACTATAACAGTGTCCAACATTTGTAGCTCAGGGACTTCCTGAGACTGTACAGATACAGTAAAGCTCAATGGATTTCTCTTCTATGAAACAGTCCAACCTCTCCTTGAACTTTCATAGGCTTTTCACATTTGTGTAGTGTATTCAGAAAACAGAAACAAAAGGAGAACGTCTGTCTTTCAGAGATGAAGGACTATCAATTATAAGTGACAAGATAAACTGAAATTTACTGTGGGACAGTGAAATTTGATTACCGTAACCTTGATCCTCTCCACCGATCAATAGCTACTCCTTGAGCATCAGTTCAAGCATCAGGCATTTTGTGGCTCCTTAGAACAGAGGATAAATGTCCTTTTGATGAAGAATAGCAAACAACAACAAAGGTAGTTCAAAGTTTTTTATATTTTAAAAGTGCTTTAGTCATCCAAATTTCTTCTAATTAAAACATTGGTCTTCAGTTGATTATGCTTAGATTTTCTTTATGCTGTCTTTTGGGAAAAGTGTCAACCACTCTGTTAAGGATAAAAATGAGATACAATAACTATTTATAGATTGTGCATATTTCTCTTCTGTAAAGAATTGATCAAAAGCAGACTGTCTTAGCTTTCAACCTTCTTAAAAGAAGCTTTTTTTCTTTTATTTAATTAATCCTCGAGTAAGAAAGAGCTATATATAACTTCTAAAATTATGGTTGTATAGAAATATATCGTCTAAAATAAGAATGTAGTTAAAGGGTTATTGTCAAGATATCAATACCACATCAGGGTGGGAAAGTGCAGTTTTAACTCTAAGATGGCCCTCCAAAATGCAACAGAATTTTCACTTTTCTTGGTGGTGATTTTTCTGACCTGCCTTTTCCTTAGCAGCAAAATACACCTTGACTTTTTCAAGTTCTTGGCCAAAACATCGTCTGCTGCTTGTCAGTTATGTACCTTCAAGTTGCATAAGCAGAAGATGTGGCTTCAGTGTCTCATGTTTTATTTTGAATTTCATCCCTTGTCTGTGCTTTTAATTTTGAGTTCAACATAGGAAAAAGTGCAGCAGTTGGAAGAGAAGGTCCTAATTTGAGACACTTCTGTGTGCCTGAAGAGAAGAATACTTCCCCAGTATTTATATTTTTGAATCAAGTATTTATTTTTTAATCATTTAACAAAATATTAAAAATGTTGAAATAGAGCATAGTATGATACTTGGTTGTAAACTATTTAGCTGGTATAGTTTAATCCATCTGTTATTGCTATCTTCCAAGTTTACCAGGTGTGAGATGTTTATTTATTTGGCATAGTGGCAACAGTTTCATGCAACAATATTTTAAATGAAACAGTTTTAAACTAGTTTAAACTGCCAATTATAGTCTTCATTGCATGGCAAGTGATAAATCTTGAGTATGTGTTCCTTTTTTATTACCTTTATTGCTTGGAACTACCTTCTCTTTCAATCTATAGTCTTTTGTTCCAGTAGGAGTGTTACAAACTTTAATGTAGACTATGCTATCTGTTGTAAATACCATCAGGGATGTGAAAATAAGTTATTTATTCTCGCTGCCTAATCTCTGTTGGACTGTCTTCCAGCAGGCTGTGGGTTTCCATACAAAGCTGACAGACATTTCGAGTAGTTGCCAAAACTTATCACTTCATAATTTCTGCTAGAAACATTTGCTTAGCTGTGGAAAGTACACCTGGGGAAATAAAACTAGCTTCATGGCTTGGAAAGTGTCGTCTTTTTCAGGGCTGGCTTTGTTTTATGTGAAGCTGCCAAGGAAAAATTGTTCCAGAAATAGCTTCTCTTTTTGGCACAGATGCTTTTATTAGAGCTCTGCTTAAACAATAAGTAGCTCTAGGATGGGGAGAGGAAAATAAAAGCTAACCACCACAGACTTCACATGGGACTGCAGGATCCTGAATCAGCAAGGCATGAAAGATTGCTTTTCTTTGTTGGAAATAACTCTCTTAACTACCAGTCTTTTCCATGTAAATATTAACTTGTATCTTGTGGACATGTCAGACCCGTCTCAAGGGACAATCATCTGTGTACATCATGTCTTTCAGAGGATGGGAGCAAGGCAGAGCTGCTTGAGTGCTGGTTTGTTTTGTGTGGCATTTTTTGTGTGTGTGTGCACTTTGGATGTGTTTTTTACTCTTATGTAGCAGTGTTTTGGAGGCTTGCATGGCTCAGCAGTTACACCCATTCCCTTTAGGCTTTAAGGTAAAGTGTACTTTGGCTATTCTCTGAAAGCGTAATCTAAACTCTTTGGTAGAAGTTGTTAGGAAACCTATAAAGAAACTACCCCAGAATAATAAAATTATTTAGTTCTAGGATGAATTAATGTGCTATAAGTATAATGTGACATAGTAGCTTAAGAAGTTTTCTGTTGTGGGGCTGGAATTTGGCACTGATGCAGCAATGTGCTTACTTAAAAACATTGGTGCACCAGCTTTTTCTCTCATTGCTTTCCATGTAACTTCTGAAAGATGTCAAAGATAAAAGAGTTATCTTATGCCTTTTTCCCATTTCTCCTAATGAGTGGAAACATACCTATTGCTACAAGTGGGGAAGCTTCCCCCAGCAGTACCAGAGAATCAACAAAGATTACTCTCAATCTTAAAATATAGCATATAGCTGTGGCCTGCTTTGTGGCTGTGAACGCTGTCTCTTCATGAAGGCGTGCAGATTGGTAGAGCATAGAAAAGAGAATTTACTATTAAATGCCTGTAAGCTGGAGTTACCTGTTCAGCTGGCTGGCTGGAAAATGCCAGTGTTTTAGCAGTAGCTAAGAAAGCAGGGCTTATGTTTAAAATAAACAGAGAAGGGAGAGGGAAATGCAAACCGAATACAAAACTAGAAATTAATAAATCGCCCCTCCGATTGCATTTGTTTGTGGGCTGGGTGACTGATTTCTTGAACAATTTATTTTTAAAAGCTTGGTTTGTCTTGGTTAACATTTCCTTTCAGAATCTAAATTTTCTATTTTGTCTTGTATTTTCCCTGTTGATTTTAATTATCATAGTGTCAAAAAGTCAATATGCTTTTGTGGAACTAAGTAGAAGCTTCCTAAGGTATTTGTTTAAGGAGTGCCTGACTCAAGGGGGTAGGGAGGGAAGAAAATAAGTAAATACTGTTTGTCTACTTTAAAAGCTCTTCTAGTATCTCTTACTGCACTGATTTTTGAATTTAATCAGAATCCAAACATATTTCAAGCCTTCCCCCCAGTCTTAAGAAACCTAGAAATTGCGTAGTGTTGTTTACACAGTCTCTTTCCAGAAAGCCCTGATGGTACATCAGAATCCACTTTGTTTTTTGTCCTGGTTTGAGGACTTTATGGTATTGTGCAAAACTTCGTCATTGCTGTGCCAACCTATTACAGTTAATATTTTGGCAAAATGAATCCATTGCACCAAACTACTCCAATGGACTTCTTATGCAAATTCTGCAGCATATGGTCAGATGCGTTAATTAGCTTGGCCTCTTGGAAGAGTGAAGACTGTACATTTAATATAGTCATTCTCCTTTAGGAATGTCATGTCTGAGCTCACAGCAAAACCTGTTTCAGCTCTTACCCTGACTTGTTTCAGCCTGAACTTAGATATGGCATAATATTTCTGATTTTCTGTCCTTAATATGTTTGTTTACTGATACTGCTACTACACAAATTCATAAGACACCTGTGTTAAATGCCTAGCATCGTTGTGGAAAATTAAGATTACAGACATGGATGTATATAATTGTAATTTACATTGCAATATATTTTACAGTCTTGTTTGTGAGTATCTTTCCCCACTACTTACCTGGCTGTAATACATATGAGTACCTGACTGAACAGTTATTTACAAGTGGTGAGTCCGTTGAAAATAAACTCAGGAGAAGGTAAATCTCCTGGCTCTGTTTACCTTTATCTTATTTCATAAAATATTCATGCTCATAATCTTTGCAGCTCAGAGACACTGAAAGATGAGCCAAAAAAAGAGGGAATAGCTTTGAGGCACTCGGGAGTCATCATGATTCATGTCTAGGGATTTCACAAGGATTTGACATGCTTGATCTTTAGCTTGTAATTAATTGTCAGAGCTGCTATCAGCTTTAGAAATCAGTTTCTACTAACTGTCCAAAAATAGCAGTGTTGGTCTTTCAAACCATTGCCTTTTATCTGTGAAATCAATTGCACCAAGAGCATGTTCTTTTCACAAGTAACAAAAAAAAAAAGTCATGTTCTATAATGTCATCTGATTTGTTTGAAAATGTTAGCACTGCTCATGATGCTTTCTGTGCATGGATGGGTTGTGTTAAATTTAGTTGCATAAAATACTTGGTTTGAGGAAAGAAATATGCGTCTGGATAATCCTTGTAAAATTACTAGATATACGTGTCTCTCTTTATTTTAATATGTGTTTTAATGCAATATGTTCTATGAAGCCAGTCAGATGAAGAGAGCACTCTTGCTACCGAAAGTGCTATTTTAAAGATTGTAATTTTGTCTCTTGCTGTTAGTGCGTGCCTGATAGTTAATAAAAGTTTGGAACTGGTGTAGTTTCAAGCTATTTTTCTCAGGTTTCCTTCTTTGCTGCAATGAAAAGAATAGGTTCAATTTAGATGAGTCTTTGTCTCTGCAAATAATACTTTCTCTTTAATGAAGAGCAAATTCATTGAAAAGGTGGAAACATAGTGAAGCTTCCTGCAACTGCCACACTACTAATTGTTGTAGCATACCTGTGATTCGGATATTGCCCACCAGTGATACTCTGCATTGAAGGAGTGTGGGTGTACCATGGTAGAAAGGTGTACTGCAGCTTCACCTTTATCTGTGTTGAAAGAGCACTGGTGACAGAGTTGTCTCATGAGGATATACGCATGCTCCACGGCACATGCCTTTGTTTGCAGCCTGACAGCGCGTTACCTCTTGGCCCTACTTCAACCACTAGGAATGAACCACAGGAAATCTATGAGGCTGCCCAATTCTTGCTTAGACCAAGGGATTTGAGGAATTAAGAACAAGACTAAAATATAGCAATATGTCTATTGCAAAGACATATAGTAGACCTTATTAGACCTAGTAGACATGTTCCAGTCCTGTCTCTTCTACTTTGAATAAGAGAACAAGATAGATACTGGTATTATAGTGCATATCCTCAGAGGGGAAAAAAAAGGTAATTTGACAGCTTACTTCTAACTGTTTTCAATAACTTTGACATTTTCATCATCTGTTTGTTGAGAATGTGGCATTATTAAAGGTAGAAAAAAGTGTTCTTTGAAGTATTAAATTGTTTTTTCACTTTTAGGAATCTGTGTTTTCAGAGATACCTGGTGGTATTTTTTTCTTTAGCAGTAGGAAGTACTACTGCCTGTCTCAAAAGAAGCCAAAAAAGGAAAGATGAGAGCTGTTCAGATGAGACAATTCACACTTCTGTCAGTTTTTAATGGCTGATGATCCAGATGAGGAGCTCCACAAAACTTAAAAACAAACAAGCAATTTCCCCCAGTCCATGAAACCCTCTGAATGCCCTCAAGCTACTCTTTGTGAGGGGAAACTTACTCTTTTCTGTTGAGTGGAAGTTTAGAAAATGTTTAGTTGTACTGATTATGTTTAAGTGATCTCTGTTTTGCAAGACTGAAATTCATCCAGCCGTCCTGTTCTGTATAATTACCTGTCACAACAAAGAGAATATATTAAGATGGAAGACTGAGATTGATGTAAAATTCTGTCTTATCTGATCTGTAAGGTTTATCAACAGTGTATTTCATGGAACTTCATTGTATCCAACAGTTTTCAGGGGGCTCCTAGTACCATGTGAGAAGACTTCTTTAAAGAAAGAGTACTTAATCTTTTCCTATTTGTATTGATGAATCAACAATACTATTTTTGTTGTTTCCTATGGCAAACAGACTGTGGAATGTGCATGTAAGAGTACTGCTTGAGCGTCTCTGGTAGTTTCATACAGGAGTCTCCTTGTATTACTGTTTGATATGACTACACAATTTTCCTGGCAAGCTGTCAGGTATCTCCTGTATGGCATGTTATTTGAAGCCTATGAGTATGCCTTGATCTGGCTTATCTTTTCTTCTAAACATGGATATCTGTTATTACAAGATACAAAAAATGCATTCAAGGGATCTTGAATCTGGGAGGACATCTGGGAAACTTTATCTTGCTTCTGGACAAAATGGTCAATCTTTTTACAGCACGTTTCTCTTAGATAGCAGTAAAATCCAGAATGGGCCAAACATCATTTGACCCCACTAAAATACATTGATCAAATCTAACATAGCTGTGGGGTTTTTGATGTGTATATAAATATATAGCTGTAAATGTAAATACACGTATGCATACTTATAGGCATATGTATGCGTACATGTATCTTTATAGAAAATGCATAGCAGCCAAGTGACTTTCCATCTGGTACAATAAAATGAATAGTTTTATGAAGGCCTTAGTTCCTCATTAAAAAATATTGAAAAGTAGAAGATTTTGTACTAAAGTTTTAACTTGGGGCTTCGAGTAGATGTGTGTGTGGATAGTCAAATATGAACCAAGTTCTTAAACAGAGGAATCTCTACAGAGATCAGTTGAACTGTGTTAATATATACCACCAGATTGTCTGCCCCAAGTTATTTTTGTTATTAGGTTTGTCATTGTGCAGTTTTAGAATGGTTAGTATTTTGTGCAATTTTGGAGTCTTAAAGAAAATAATTGTTTTATTGAAGGAGATTATTTCCTTTGTTTTAAGAATAGGGAAAAATAATCTTTAAACAACTCTATGAACTCCTGTTTCCCCTTCAACATTCAATTATTTTAATTTTTCTAAAATTTTCTGAATAATGTGCATATGAACTTGGTCATATAAAGTAAGCGATACATATGGTTTTGAAGTTTTGCTTTCAAATTGTTCATTCAGCTTCTGTTGACTTGACTGGGACTGTATACGCGAGTGCATGAACTGAACCTTTATTGTTAGCCAGTGCTTTTTCAGTTATTCCTCTTCTACTGCTTATGGCCTCTAATTAACTCTCACTCGCTTACTGTCTTTGCAAAACAAATGCCCTTTTGTAGAGTCACTTTAAATCACCCAGCTAACAAACCTGAGCATATATAAATGCACACACTAAGAAATATGTGTTGTTATTTACAGCCATCAAAATAAATTTCACACTTGTTAGAAATTAGAGACAGCATAGCTACAGGTCTCAAATCCTCCTCAGTGTCCCCGACTTCACTTTTTCAAAGTCAGAATGAGTTACTGATCAGTTGGCATTTGATAAATATGACCCTTTATCCTTGCAGGCCACTACAGGCTTTACTTTGATAAATACCTAGCAAAACATCCCCATTACTCATTCTTCAAGAAATAAAATGTGACTCTGGGCACTGTGGCTATTATCTCCCATGCACACTTGTTATTTTTCTTCCTTTGAGAGAAACCTTGGTCATTTTATTCATTAAACTGGTAAATGTTTTATAACATTCTTAAGGTTCTCTCATTAGTGGCTGTTTTTTTTTTAATTTAAAACTATGAAAATATTCTATATTCTGTGAATTATGTGGTTTGGCAATACTCCAGAAGAATGCTTAATTGTTGAAATACTTCTTGAATTCATTTTTTCCCTTTTTTTTTTTTTTTTTTTTAAATAATCTGGACTAAGCCTTGAATAGAAACCTGTGGTGTTTCTATATGGAGAGCAGAGCTGACACAAAGAAAGGTTCAATTGGGAAATCCTATGGAGGTTAAGAAAATGCAGCAGGTTTTGAGTCCATTTGCTCATATGTGTGGATCACAGGGTGCAAGAGGTTGGATCCGGTAATATCTTGAATATAGTCAGGAGAGCCAGGAACTGGGAGCCAAGACTCTTTAGAGAAGTGTCTGTAAGAGAAGCCAGCTGCAAGCTGCTGGTTTCCAGTAACTTCTAAAGGTAACTGGATCAGTGTTAGTCCTGCCCTCCATTGGAGCAGAAAACTATTAATAGTTGGCTAACAACATGTTGTAACTTTGAAGGAACACTTACAGGTTCCCCAACCTTACCTTCCTTCAGAAGATAGTGGGACTGTCATTACCAAAAATGTTAGATGCAGTGTGTTATTGCAAGATCTTTATTTCTTGCTTTTAAGTCTTGCTGAGTTCACTTTTTTCATTTCTTTAATGCTAAGAGTAGGCGAGCTTCACATAACTGTATCTTTAAACTGTGCTTGTGGTTGGTGTGTTTTTATTATTTTTATTTAATCAGGGCAACGTATGTTACAGAATTCGTAGCAAAGAGGTCAGGTCTGCGGATTTCTTACTAGAGATCAACATGCTGCTGTACTGTTGGGAGAAAATAAAGATGCCTGAATATAGGTTCCCAGATGGTGTTAGCAAAGTAAGGTGGCAGACAGAGCTTTTGTGAACTGGAGAATTGCTCTTGAAAGAAAGCTGCTCAGTTGCAGTTCTTTTCTTTGCTCCACTGACAGAATGGGTCCACCTTGTCATCTTAATGCAACTGTGTGTGCGCCAAATCTGGGTAAAATGATCTGTATCCAGGAGAGAAGGAAATGCTGATGTCTCCTTGGGTTCTTATTTTGGGAGGTAAAACTTTTGTTGGCTTTGTGGGGCTGAAGCTGGCACTCTTTAGTTATATGTCCTTCTAAAATTCAAAGTGTGTATTAAATTTATTTAGCATTAGAGAGAAGAATGGTAATCTTGACTATAAAATGCAAAGGCAAAACAATGTGTGCCGTGCATATAACTGCCTGTTTTATTATAAATAATGTTTTAGAGCCTGTCCCTCCTAAAAATGTTGGTAGAGATAGCAGAACTCCTCCACCTTTAAAAGAGGTGGGCTTAAACTGTGGGGGGATAAATGCAGTGTTTTCCTGTGGCCTACAAAAACAGCGGAGTGATGGATATACTGCATTGCATAAACTAACACAAAATTTGCAAAGAACAGTTTAAATTGTTCAAACTTCCTTTCATGAAGTGTCTGTGATTTGGTCTTTCTTCTCTGAAGAGTACTTATGTAAGTTTTTTCCTGTGTGGGGAAAGGTGTTGAAGAGGGAAGCAGATATGAAAAGGGCAAATTGAACAGCCGATATTGCCAGTGGTAAATAATATCTTCAAAGTTTGCTTGCAGCTTATAAATTAAGGATGCCAACTCTGCCTTACACTGCAGTTAAGAAAACAGCCACGAAACATAAGAAACTTAGTGACTGTAAGGAGAGATGGTAGGCACCTTTTTCCAGAGGTCTAGAATTAACATACTTCCCTGAATGATCCAAGCAGGAACACTTGCATAGAAATCCTGAAGGCAATCTGTGGTTGCTTAAACTATTTCCAGTATTTTTCTTTACTGCAGTTCCAAGTTGTTTGAAACATATTTTCTGTTTGCCTTTGGGAAAGATGTGGTAGATTCCAGCATAAATTAAATTTCCCTGTGGAAATATTAGTGGGACAATTAAGGACTGAAAACTGTCAGATTCAGTTGTGACTGAATTTTAATCGCAGCTTAAACAATTAGATTATTCATACTTAAAAAGAATCTTCTACTGTAGTGCTTGAAACATATCTGATACCATTTTAGGGAAGACTTGTGTGGATGCAAAATATTAGATGTGTCTGTGGAGTGACATACTTTATTTTAGGGGTTTTTAGACTATCCTAGCACCAGTATTGCCTTAGTACAGTTTCTGCAGTCAGTGATCTTATTTCAAGTCCTTCAGAATTTTACCTGCCATACAGAATATAAAGCAATTTAATCTGAAGAAAAATATAGGCATAACTTGAAATGTTAGTCTTCTGTTTCTAGAAATAAGCATTATGCTGGGTGGGGATGGGATAGTAAAAGAACTATTAGACAATCTCATTCCTTATTTTCAGGATCCAAGTGTGGATATTTTTTTTGGGTGTTGCTAACTAATGGTTATCTCGCTGTTGATGTAAACAGATGTTTTCCAAATAACGTATAACATCTCAGGAGAAATTCTCTTGATGTTGAACTGCAGTCTTACTGCAGTAACCTTCAGGGCGCAGTGCTGACTGAGACCATCTATGTGATCTTTGTAGCCCGTGATTGAGAATCCAGGTTACTCATGTTCAAGTTGTTGCTGAAGAAAGTGTGCCTGTTCAATTCTCCTGATGAGTAATTGAACCAGAGACTGTGTGCATCTAAAAAGAAAAGCTGAATATGGTCAGTGGTATGCAGGTAGTGGGTGGATGTTGTGGATATGCAACAGTTCTGGATTACAGTAAATTGTTGGCAAGAAGAACAATGCAATTGAAAAGTTCATTAATGTAGTAACAGCCATAAGACTGATGGACCTACAACCAGCCCATGTGATTTTGTAGAGCTGTAAATTGTAAAGTGCATGTTATATTTCAATTTTATCTTCTCTACACTTTACCATACATAACATAGCTGCTTTGCCCTGTTATCAGTGTCATCTTTGCCCTTCTTCCAAAATATGATCTGAACGTTATTCCTGCCCCCCTGTACCTGCTTAAGAAAGTTGCTGACTAACAACACTCTTTAAAATAGCTTGCAGACCTATCTTCATTTATCCTGTCTTTACTTTAAATAAAACAAAATTCATAGGATTACATTTTTCTAATAGCACGAGTTTTATATAATTTTCAATGCTTAAAAGCAACAACTCAGAACTGTGTCTTCCACCTTGTCCATCTTCCCCTTTGCTCTTATCAAGAGCCCCCCCACTACTATAACCTGCTCCTAAACCCCCTCCAGAAAGGTTACAGGACAGTTAAACAACAGCTTCCCCGAGCTACAAAATTAGAAATAAAACCCTAAGTTTGGGTTCATGCATCAGAGAACCTCATCTTCATAGAATCGTAGGGTTGGAA
>VYZM01022031.1:204005-229893 GCA_013398915.1 Dromas ardeola | reverse complement strand
GTGTGGATAAGTGGGTGGGGAAGCGGAGGGAGGGGGGGGGGGAGGGCGGGGGTGGGCCCCGGGCTCGGCCCCGCCGCTCTGTCGGGGTTCGGGGGAGCGGCAGGGTCTGGAAAGAGAATGAGGTGTGGGGTAGTGCCGGCTGTGCCAGGGAGAGCCTGCGCCCTGCGGTTCGGGGAGCGTCCTCGGCGGTGGTCGCTCACAGGGCTGGTTTCTCTGCTGGTTGTAGAATATGTAGAGAAGCCGCTGAAGCTGGTGCTGAAGGTTGGAGGAAGCGAAGTCACTGAACTGTCTACTGGAAACGCGGGACTTGATTCGAGCCTGTACGAAGACAAATCCGAGCATGAAAAACACAAGGACAGGAAAAGGAAGAAGAGAAAGAAAGGAGAAAAGCAATCTCCTGGAGAAGAAAAGGAGAAAAGGAAGAGAAAAGTTAAGGTATGTATTGAAACTAGTGCATTTTAGCAAAAAAAAAAAAAAGCTTCAACTTTCTCTAGTCGTCACATCAAAATGTGAGCAGGTATGACTGTGAGTTGTATCCTTAAATTGGAATACATTCAAACTCGGTATATTAGTTCTGCCAATTCCTTTTCTCCAGGTACTTTTATTAGAAAAAGATGGGCAAAGTCATCTGAAATTCCTCATCTTTCAAAAAACATTGGCAAATATAGGAGCACAGAAAATTAAAAAGGGGAGGGAATTCTATGTCCAAATAAATCCATTTATATAAGAATGAAGACTTTACAAGTTCTTAATTTAAAAGAAAAAAAATTATTTTTTTCTCAGGGTTCTTAACGTGATAAGTGTTTATAACACATTTATTTGAAGCATGATGGGTACCTCTAATTTTAAATTTCCTGACTCTTTCTAACTATTTTTTCTAAAACCTTCAAAGATCATCTTAGGGGCTTCGCTGGAGACAATTCTCTGTGCAGAGAACAGTGCAGAGTCGTTCCTGTCATGCTATAAATGGCTGTCTGTTACATTTTAAAAAAAAAATAATTCTGTGATACATTGCATTGTACAGCTGAATTACTTTATTGTCCAGCAGATGGAGACAGTACATAAAGAATACAAGGTTTTTAAAGGCTTATAAACTATTATTATTATTTTTTGAAGTATGTGAGGCTGTTTTGAAAAATCCAGAGAGCATTACGTACAGGAACAATGCTGGTCTTGCAGGTTCTCTAAGTTTCTATCACAATCTTTCCAGGAGGATAAAAAGAAACGAGATCGAGACCATGCAGACAGTGAGGGAGAACAGGAAATGAAATGTCAGACCCCTATCAGATTGGAGTTACCACCAGAGAAACCATTAACGAGTACTTTATCAAAACAGGAAGGTAGGAAGAAAAAAAAAAAAAAGACATTTCTTTTGTTAATTCCACTTTTCTTCAGTTGACTGACATTTTATTGATCTTTGTTTCTATAGCAAGTAACTTGATGGTTTTTGCCTTCTCAGTGTTTTTCCCCATCTCATACAAAAATTTTAAATTATGCTACTGTATACTTCTTTTGCAGAATGATACCTGGTACCTATGTCAGAGTGAGCAGAGTATCAAGTCAGGCCAATGAGAAAAGTAGATCCCCTGTGTATGTTGTGGGGTTTGCCACTGTATTCTTTTCATTTATGATGAATTCTCAAGTTGCATTAGTTTTGTTTAGTTGATTTCTACTATTTTGGAAGTTTAGTACCTCTTGCAGTCAGTTCTGTTTCACACCTTTTTCTCCCCCACTTTTTGATCTAGAGGTGGAGCAGACGCCACTTCAGGAAGCTCTGAATCAACTCATGAGACAGCTGCAGAGGTAAATGTTTGTGCTACAGGCTTTCAGAGCTATGAAATGAAAATAACATGCATTAAGGGAAGAGGCATGTAAAAAGCTGGGTAAAAATAATACTCCTAATTACATTGTTAACAGGATTATTTTAGGAATTAAAGTACTAGTTTAAGAATGCATACTTAGAACTTCTCAGCTTAGGCTTCTTGTAAACACCTTCAGTTTCAAGTTTAAAGCATTTTTAAAAAACTTTCAAAAATAGGGCAATCTTGCAATAATGTGATGCTTTCTTTATAAGAACCTTTTCTCAGAGAGGCAAAAGAGTTTGGAATGAACTTGCCCAAACTTCTTTTACCATGAGTTCTCCTATTTTTAGCATTATTTACTATAAAAAAAGAAGTATGCACTTGAAACTTAAATCATGTTCTCTTGCTGTCTTACTAACCAAATGTCTTTTGATTAAAACAATCAGATTTGCAGAATTTGCAGTTCTTTCAAGTAGTCTGATGTTTAAGATATTCTTTCTTGGCTTTAAGAGTTAAGAGTATGTGTATGTCTTTTACGAGAGTGGTTGAAAGATCTTTCCCTTTACCTGTCTCGCCAGATTAAGCTTGAATCTGTTTGCGAGTTTTACCTTAACCTTAAATTCTCAAGACTTTGGTATCAGTTTCAAGAGACTAAGAACCCACTATCAAAAAGTGTGTGTGTTTGTTTTGACTGCTCTTCCATGCCTACAGAAAGAAGCAGCCACTTTGGGTTTTGAATCCTGTTTTCTCAGTTGGAAGCTGTAGTGCAAGTGTTCCACTGGTATTGCAGAATATCTGCACTGTGCGCTTTTGCAGCACGTATAGCAAAATGCTTTTCACTGTTCTGTAGCAACTTGGCGCAGAGGTTCGTAAGTCATAAGTAAGCCTCAGGAAAAAGGCCTGAATTGCCAAGGGTTTCACCAGTGTGTGAAGTATCAATACTGGCATAGGAGGCCGGTCTCGTGCTACAGAGATTAGTGAAAAGCAAAAAAAAAACCAATGGTTCTGAAGGAGAGATTCCTGCCAGCTTGTCAACTAAGCCTGAGCCTAAAGAGAAAATACCAACCAACTATATTTGATTTTAATGCTATTAGAAGCACCCAGGAACATCAGTGTATGTCAGAGATCTCTGAAAGACTTAGAAAATTTTAATGTAAAAGATGATTAACATTACATAACCTGAAAATTAACAATCATAAATACACATGTTCTATCACAACTTTTAGCAGCAAGCCTTCCCTTCTGTTAATTTCAGAGTAAGCAATGAATGACAAGTATACATTCTTACAACATTTGTTGCCTTTATTTTTCAGGGATTTAATTATTGTAAAACCACTATTTGAAAAACCAAAACCTAAAAAAAAAGGGTGTGGTTTTTTTTAATCTTCTTGGGAGCACAGGTAGATATCAAAATGTAGAACTTAACTTCTAAAATATGTTTGTAGCACTTTTTTGGTATATGGGTTTGCGTATGGGATCTTTTCAGCCTTCAAAAGTGAAAGGTTATGCTGACACAGGCCATTTCTAGCTTTATGGTTTTGATTCCTTTTCAGCTTAGTCCTTTCCTTTCTATTTAATTCCAGACTCAATATGTTCTTTGTTACAAGTTGAAACATAAAAAACTGTCTTTTCATTTCTTAACAGAAAAGATCCAAGTTCTTTCTTTTCATTTCCTGTGACTGACTTTATTGCCCCTGGCTATTCTATGATCATTAAAAACCCAATGGATTTTAGTACCATGAAAGAGAAGATCAAGAACAATGGATACCAGTCCATAGAAGAATTAAAGGTAATTCTGTAAATTTTATTTTGACTACAGAGATGCATTATGCTCAATTGACTTGAATTCTAGTATTTTATGAGAATATGAAGATGCCAAAAGAACCAGTACTTCTGCCTGAAGAAATGTTTCTTGTTGAATTTTTGTGAGCAAATAAGTTCTGGAAGTGAAAGAGAAAACACTTGCAAATATGCCTCTCAAAATATGTTTGCAAATATGCCTCTCAAAAAGACGTGGATGGTTTCAGGTTTTATGTTGGATTCAATAGAATCTGTCAGTTTGTCTTTCTGCGTGTTGAGATCTTTACTTAAGAATGAAAATGTTAGCATTTCTCTGAGACTGATCTCTTTTTTTTGTGTATTACCTCTCAAAAAACAAGGAGTCTGGTGAATTTATTGGGTTTGCCTGTCTGTTACTACTTTGTCGTTTGCCTCCTTTCCCCTCTGTGCTAGCCAGGCTTAGCTAGTCATGTACTAGTCATGTCCGCAAGGAGTGCAGGCAAGATGAGCTCAGTCCTGTTGGCAGCAACCGCTTAACCCCGTGCTGTAGTGTGTCTAGTGGATTTGAGGGCTTGTTTTGAAGATCCCTTAAGCTTTTAAAAGGTGTATGAGCTTGTTTTGTTTTATTTTCTTCAGCAGAAATATGCTCTACTTCTTTACTGTGCTAGATGAGGACCTGAGAAGTGTCATTTGTGTGTAATTAACAGTTGAACTTGGGCAGATGTTAGTTAATAGTATTGGTTGTGTTTTCTTGTACGTTCTTTAGAGCTCCAAAACTTAAGAACATTCCCTGTTGTTTCAGCTGTTTCTGATGAGTTTTTCATTTTAACTTTTTGTTTTTGTAAATAGCTGAGAATGTGACAAAACATACCTACCTGTAGAGGCTCTGCAATGAGTATAGAAGTGAATTTCTAGCTCAGTCGTTCAAGAAATGAACTTGAAACATGCATACATTTCTTTTCTTCATTGTAACTGAAACTTTGGCATGTTCCCTATAATGATTTAACTTTGAATGAACAGAATTGCTTTTCTGTTTTTAAAGTTAGCTTTATTATCTTTTTTATGTTGCTTCACTTTGTTTTTCTTTTAAATACTGCTGATTGGTCAGGGAAGTGGGTGATTTTGACTAAGAGGGCTTCCATTAAAACTTTGAAAACTAAAAACAATACTGAACACTTAAGAGTACTTTCAGAATGTTTTCTGGGGTGCTAGTTTTGAGGCTTGAATCTAATTTACATATTTATTACTGTTTAAATTTTTAATTAAATAGATTTCTTAAATTCATTAGTTAAAAATGTTCTTTGAAGTTCTTTTTCCCTAAAGCTCAAGACACTGCATTTGCAGCAAGGATTTTGATACAGTATGCTCTAAAATTTTAACTTTCATTCCAAAATTATTAATGTCTGTACAGGATAACTTCAAACTGATGTGTACTAATGCAATGATCTACAACAAACCAGACACCATTTACTACAAAGCTGCAAAAAAACTGCTGCACTCAGGGATGAAGATACTTAGCCAGGTAATAGAAAGTACAAACCTAAATATTAAAAAAATGCTTCTTCCTTTTTGACCCCTCTTTCATTCCACTTTTCTTACAAGGATCTCTTAATAAAAACTTGCTTAATATTTGTCAAATACTTGCATATTGGAATTCAAATAGTACATTGTTTTAAGGCTCGTGCTTTAGTACTGCTACCAGATCAGTTATTGAAGAAATATTTGCATTTAATAGTTAATTTTCTAAACTGACCTTATACTTGCTAGTATAAGAAAGAAGGAACTGAAATAAAATCACCCTCTATGGCTAGATTAGGCTTCATCGAAGTAGATTAGGATTCGTTGACGTAGCAAATAAAAGGATTCCGGTGTTTTTTAGGAGAGAATTCAGAGCCTGAAACAAAGTATAGAATTCATGGCTGACCTGCAGAAGACGAGGAAGCAGAAGGACAAGATGGAACTGCAGCAAACTGGGGAAGATGAAAATGGTCCTGGGAAAGACAAAGGAGAACCTGTGGATGGTGACACCAAAGCGTTCAAAACACCTAGCAAAGAACACAAAAAGTGAAGTATTATCTCAATAATATCTCTAATTATACGATACACCCTTTAAATGCTACTGAAACAGGATGACTTTTAGGCACCAGTGGGTGTGGGTTTCTCTCTTTCTAGTACCGCATGTACACTAAGACGTCTTCATCTCAAGGGAGCAACGTTTCTATAAACAACCTCATATACCAAAAACAAATAAGTTTAGAATCTTTTATGATAACCATCATTTTTGTATGTAGTTAACCCCGTACTGCTCATCAACTCCATTCCTTCAATTACTTTCTATTTCAGTGTCAGTTTCACATAAGTAGTATTGTTTTGGAGAAAGCTTGCAAACATGACCTTTTAAACATTTTGGTACAAATAACTGTATAGCCAATTTCACATACCTTTTTCTTTTGGGGTAGTAGTTGCATTTGAAACATGTAAATGCATAGTTACAGAACATATACTTCCTGAAATGTCTTTTAATATCTAGAAATACCCATTTCAATGTCCTGAAATACTAGTGATTTTATTTTCACAAATTTGAAAATAAAGATATTAAATTCAGAGGATCTAATATTTTATTTTACAAAAAATATCCTTGTTAGTTTTGTGGGAGTGATCGCATAAAATCCGGCAACATGCTAAACTGGGACATCAGTATCGCTGAAGTAAGCTAAGCACAGAGACCTTTACAATTGCTAACACCAAAAAGCATTTTCTACTATAAAGCTTCATCACATATTTTCCCCAGCTATATTAAACAGTCATATTAAATGGCTTTTTTTTTTTTTTGGCAGTTCTTTTGTCTACAAAAACAGTTTGCGTAGTTGGCAAAAACAATTTCTCCACTGTATCCTTTTGTGGTATTTAGCCAATTGGTGTCTGTTAAATCTATCTGTTAAAGTTGGTAACTCAGCTGCGTGGGTTTTATTCACAGGAAGGACAAAGATCTGCTTGAAGACAAATTACGAAACAATAGTTTGGAAAGGGAACAAGAGCAGATTGATCGTATTGTTAGAGAATCTGGAGGAAAGTTAACAAGACGACTTGCAAACAGCCAGGTAAATCTTTTATGTGTTCGGTAGCTCCTTTCACTTTTTCATAAGCTAGGCTTACCCAGCATCTTAACGGCAGTTGAAACTCAAGTTATTCTTTTCCTACACTTTACACCATTTTATATCTGACTGATCGATCATCTGTGTAACAGCGTAAGGTTAAAAAAAAGGCGTATCAGTTGAATGCATGCTGAATTTCATCAGCAGAGCAAGTTCAGCTTAAATTTTCAGAAATTTTGGATAAAGTAGTAGAAAAGGATGAATAGTAGGAACCTCAAGAAAATATCTCAAATCTGACCTGCAAAAAAACCCTGTCATTCTGAAAGAGCCACATATCTGATCGAAGGTTATTAATGTCACAGGAAAAGGAACCCAGTTTGGTAATGCTGGGCCTATTTAACTTTCTACATGAATTATATGTTTTATCTCTTAGCCTCTGCAGAAATGTTAATGTTTATCATAATTTCTTAATTCCTTGTGCCTATACCAATAATAAAGTTATCTAGTAAAAATAAAACAGTTGGAGCAGCACTCACTTCTGAGTCTGACTGATCTTTCCAAATCCCTTTCTGATTCCTGCGGATAGGACAGTTTCATTAAATGTTTTTAGTAAAGACCATGAATTTCAACTAATAGGTAAATTAAAATAGTCTGATCTTATTTCAGTGTGAATTTGAAAGAAGAAAACCGGATGGTACAACAACTCTGGGCCTTCTTAATCCAGTTGACCTTACCGCAGGAGGTAAGTTGGCATGGTTCAAGTAAAAAGCCACTTCCACCTACCTGGTCTGCTGCTTTTTTGCTGATCAATAAATGGTGGCCAAGACCCTAATGCTTCTTTATAGTCTGATGAAGATTTGGATTTAAAAAGCTGCAGCTGGGGGAGCACAAAGATGGGGGCCAGTTGTAGCTGTTGGGAGCAGCCGGAGGGGGCCCTCGGTGGCTGTTGCGTCTCCTCTTTGTGTCAGCGGTTTGTGGGAGCTGCAAGAGAAAGGTTTTGCCATTGGAGAAGAGACTACCTGCCGTGTGCTGCGTCCTGTCCGTGGACAGAGCGCAGTGTCTGATGACCCAAAAGGCCACAGATGTTGCAGCACTGGCTGCTGGGAGCTGTCTGGGTCCCAAATTATTTTGTCATGTCAGTGGCATCTGTGCAGTGCTGCTAGCTAAAAGAGTGCAGGTGCTGGCCCATTTAACTGCCAGCTCGTTACAGAGCTGAACTGATCAGGTCTGGAACACACAGAAACCAAGCTGAAAATGGACTTCTCCCTTCCCCCTGTTTGTGCAGTAGGAAACATCAGCAAGAATACATAAAGTGTGGGTTTTCACGTTAAGAATCTGTTCCTCTTCAATGATGCAGCCTCTGTTAGGGGAGGACAGGAAGGAAGAAAACCGACAGTGAAAACTTAACATTTAAATTAAATCTTCCATACTTACCCAGTATTACCGCTTACTTGATCTGGATTGATGTTTAAGACCACACACAGTCTTTAGCATGAAGCATTTAGAGAGGAAAACACCCTCTGAGAGTTGTATCCGGTTTATTGTGAAGTTTCTGGCTTACGAGTATTAAATGAGTTTGGACAGCTTCCTGTGTCACTCACTTATGCCTTCATTATTTCTGTATTTTGATATATCCTGTTGTAGAACCAGGTTACTGCCCTGTAAAGCTGGGTATGACAGCAGGGAGACTTCAGTCGGGAGTTAATACATTACAAGGGTTCAAAGAAGATAAAAGAAACAAGGTTACTCCAGGCAAGTGCTGATTCTTTTAAAAAATGTAAATCCTCCTCATGTAAACAAAATATGTTGATCTTGTTGCTAGCACACAAATAGTTTGGAACTAAGTTGTTTTTTTTTAATGATAAAGCACATTATTGCATATATCTATCACACCACTAAACAGCATATCACAAAGTCTAGCTTAATTTACACATACAAAAGGGGAGGTGTATTTAATTAAACGTTCATTGATATTGAAAAGAGGAACTGTACTAGATAGATAAAGGTTTTTGTCAGCTTTGGAAGAGCATAGTGGGGAGCCTGAGAACCACTTATCGCTACCAGACTGAATTTCCATGTGTTAAGGCATACAGTAGCATTAATACTACATTTGTAAATAAAAATGCATTTGATGTAGATGTTACTAAAAGGTGTTAGAGTGTGAACAGATGGTATTCTGTGAAAGCTCGTTTTCACCATAAGAAAGGTGTTCCTAAAAGTTTCTTTTTGGGGAGTGTTTTACAACCTCTTCTCATTTTTTCTCTGTTACACGCATAGCAGAGGTAGTAATTAGTACTGTTGTTGTTCATTAGTGACATACTTGAATTACGGACCCTATAGTTCCTATGCTCCAACATACGATTCTACATTTGCCAACATAAGCAAAGAAGATTCTGACTTAATCTATTCAACATATGGGGAAGACTCTAATCAAGGATCTTTCAGGTAATCAAACAGCTGGGATGTGTGTTACAGCTTTCATGTACCGAAGGAGTTCTGTGCAGCTCCCTGCAGCATGGCTTTGGCCTTGCTCTTGGATGATGCCACTACTGTCTGTAGCCTACTGGGGTTGGTTGGTTTGTTTTGAGAAACAAAAACTTTAATAAGAGGATTTGCCTGTCAGTGAAATTAGCCAAGATTGAAGGATTTTGATGCTACTGATACATAGTAACACACAATCTGAAATTTACGTATATTTATGACTAACTCTGAAGGACTCGTGTTCAAAGCCAGAAAAGTGTTGAGTGGTACAAATGCTTTTTTAACATTAATGAACTTAATCACTGCCTTGAGTGAGATGCATCTTTGTTAATGTCAAATAGTGACCATACTACTGTGGTCACAGTAGGAGACCTGAGTCCCGAGAGAGCGATTCCCAGTTCATTCTTAAATAGCGTCTACACTGCTTGATTTTCATATTATTTGCTACAGTAATAATAATTAATTCTTATTGGTTTTTTTATTCTTGATTGTAAAAACTTCAGAGCTAAAGTCCTTTTGTTTTATAAGAATCTCAAAACCAGAATACATGGTGGTATAAATTCATATGAAGTGTGGGAATACTTCCGTAGGCTGCAACTGAAGTGGCTGTGGAAGTTTGCTTTCAGTTTGATGCAGCTGCCTGCGGCAGGACACTTCGCCTAGTTTTTCAGATTTTGTTAAACATCTGAGTGGGATCCTCAGCTCCAAAAGGCAGGGATAATTAAACTGATGCAAGCCGTTTCGATCAAATTCTGTGCTATTTTTTTTATGCTGTATATTTTAGTTTGACTTTACATAACTTTTTTTCCATTGAATGTTTGGTATGAAAGTAGTTACCTTAACTATCTTTTGATCTTTTAGTATTCATGATTTTTTGATGAAATCACAAGATTATCCTCTCTTAATGGCTGATAGTTTGCTTGATGTTCTAACTAAAGGGGGACATTCCAGAGCTCTCAGAGAACTAGAAACGGTAAGAGTGCCTTTGTGAACTGTCTGATTTTTGGTTTTAGCTATAAAGCTAGAGAGAGATGATGCTGATGGGCTCCCTTTTAATTGGTAAAATTTGAAAGTGAAGACTGAGCTTTGTCTCCAGTGGATGGGTTTTCTGGAAAGGGATTATTCTGACATGTTAATTAGTGAAATGTGAAAATTTACAAAATATTGTACAGAGACATTGACAAGGAGTCACGCATCCTTTCTCTGCCACTAGCAGAGTGCCACTCTGCCACTCTCCCACTAGCACTGACTCCTGTTCCATTTAGTAAGAAAATATCAATAAGCAGTTGTTTAGAAATGAGGTGATCGTGGATGGGCTTTCTTGTTTCCACAAAAAGTTTATCATGTTCCTTGTAGCCGCTGTTTAGTTCAGGAGAACTAGCAACCAGTTTTTCCCTTTACTTGGCACAGTGCTTTTAAAGTCAAGTATGTGCTATGTAAAAATACTAACCAGCTACTCTTCAGAATCTGGGATTTCAGTACCCGGATATGCCAAACATGACTGGAATAAAAGGGGCTGATTTGACAATCTTAACTTAATTAACAGTCCAAGAATTAGTTGAGAATCTCCATAAGACGGTTCCTGTTAACTACAAGTCTTGATTTCAGTTTCACATTAATGGAAATTATTGAAATTAACAGATCGTAGCTTTAACTAACAGGTCAAATATCAGCTAACCTAATCCTAGAAACAGTTCATGCATCAAAGATCACCCTTTAGCCCCAGTTCAGACCTTTGCTTGGCGTTACTAGTTTAGCTCTTTTCTAGTTCCCAGTAGTGACACTGACTGGCGGGGTTCAACCACTGCTGTTGCAAGAATTAAGAGAAGTATACTTACATGTAGAAAGAGAGTACGTTCCAGCCTCCAACAATCATCCTTCCTTTTCTTCCTGCCCCCCAGTAAATAATCTCTGGCGTGACATCACTGTGGAAAAGCAGGTGGACTTTGCAAAAAGCAATAAAATATATGCTGTAAAAATGTATTCTAGTAAACATTAATAGCTGAAGAAAGCCCGCTAAAAAATGGGTACTTTATAAGTTGGTTTACAGAGAAAGCTCATTATGACATTGTATATTTACCTCACTTTAAAAATACGGCATTTTGTAAGGTTTTACTTTGAACTTAAAAGATTAATTTTAATGCCTTCTTTAAAAATCCTGTCTCTGTTCAGCCATTGGAGGAAGCTGAAGGCCCACATGAAAGAAGTGACACAATAAAAGATGTAAAGGTAAAATTTTTCTCTGTCGATTAACTACAACCTCTCTAACCCCCCGGTTACAAAACTGCGTACAGCTGTAAGGCCTGTGCAGCCACACCGAGCTTTGACAAGCTGTACGTATACACTACGTGAAGCGTGACAACGGCGTGCTATTTTGTAGGCGTTTGGAGAAGAATCATCTCCAAAAAAGTTAAGTCTTATATGAGACTATATATAAGAGAACTAGAAGAAAATGCTTACATATTTTTGTTTGCGATTGTTTAACCACGTGTTAGATCTGGTTGGCAGCTATAGTTGTTTTATTCCTATCTTCATCTGATCTGTTTTAACATGAACTGATAATACAAATGGAAAATACCACACGACACGTAGCATCTTTGAGAAGGTTTCTCAAATACCTTGTGCCCCTGTAGGCACACAGTATAGCTCTGAAATCATTCCACCCAAACTTAGGTCAATTAGGAAAAGCAGAGCGGTAGTTCTAGGGAAAGGGCTGCTCTCCCACAGCCATCATCTGCAGCCACTGCCCAGGTTGGCTTGGAATTTTGGCCTCGGATCTCAGATAAACTCTGGTTTAGGTGAGCTCAAGGAGTAACTGAGTAACTGTAGAACAGGAAAAGTTTCACAGGGTGTCTTGTCAGCTTTCCCTCTGTATGCTCACTTGTTTTTGTAGAGCGGACTAATTTTAACTAACTTTGTGTTCTGATTTTGCCCAAACAATTTTGTTTCAAGGCTGTTCTAAACATTATCTAAATTACTTGCTGCTTTTTTTTTTTTTTGTTTAGATTATGGAAATGGATATTGCTGCCAGGTTGGACTCTGCTAACAATGACAGACTTACAGCACTAAAAGCAGTCACAACCTTCGGCATGCCCATAGAGGAGTTTGATTCCGAGGGTGAGTTTTCTTGGTACTTGCACTTCTGGTACGTCTGTAACTGTTTCAGTTTCTCAGTCCCTTCACATAGTCAGCCTTACCATATTTTATATCATCATGAAAGTAAAATATACTCGTGCTAGTTAGGACTTTCTTTTCTTCATTGAACAGAGGCTGAAATCTTCCAGAGGAAACTTGATGAAACAACAAAACTTCTGCGAGAGCTCCAGGATGCTCAAAATGAACGACTAAGTACAAAACCACCCCCTAACATGATTTGTCTTCTGGGCCCATCTTACAGAGAGATGCACTTGGGTAAATGCACTTTTTCTCATCATTCTTGCAGAATTGATCAAGTCCCGACTTGTATCAACCCCAAGAAGGACAAAGGTTTAACAATTACAGTGCAGAATACGTGCCCTGTTAGGCCTAGAAGAGTAATTTAAGGTTTTTTGTATGTAAAGCCAGATGAAAGTTTTGAACAGTAATTACAAGTATTTCCTCTTTATTAATAAATTTCCCTAGAACCCATTGGGAGCTTTCTCTATGCCATGGGGCAGACGATTACCAAACGCCTCTAACTCCAAGATCTTTAAGGGTTGCTTAAGTATTACCAAGTTTTTATTGCAAGGCTAGCTTTAGTCCAGGTTTGATGTAGTTATCAATCTATTTTATTATACCGATTAATACCAGTCATACATTCTTTAATTATTTGAGCAAAGCTTCTTGTCTCACAGGTGAGTTACACAGCCCGTGCTAATGGCAGCCTTTAAGATAGGACTGTGCAGAGGGTGTCTGTTCTGCAAGTAAAACTGACTTGTGCCATATCGACTGCAGCGTATGTGGTCTGACAGAACCGCTTCCACGTGATAAGATAAATTCCCCTTATTGCAGAAATACCACCAAGCTGGTATTATATCATGTCTAGACCAGACCAAATACTGCCTTTCTTAAAAGGTTGTACGTACAGCTTCCTTCTTGAAGGAAAGCACATTTGCAGCAACAAGAGCAGCCTCTAGTTCATCTACAGAACTAAATGCTGGATCCTAACTGCTGTGGGGGGGCTGCTGCATCAGTGTGACCCAGGCGTCACTCGCTTACTTTTTAACTTGGTGTTTCTTAATGGCAGCTATTTCAGCCCTCCTGTTCTTAACCTGTGTTGCACACAGGACAACACAACTCTTCTGTTACAGAAACGTTATTTAACATAGTTCCATTTGTACTTAAATAATTAAATTGTTTACAAGGTGAAGGGCTCATTTCAGCGATTTTGTGTGTATATATAACATACAAATACATCCAATTATCTTTTCTAGCGGAGCGAGTAACCAATAACCTGAAAGAGCTTGCACAACAAGTGACTCCAGGTGATATTGTCAGTACATATGGAATCCGGAAAGCGATGGGGATTTCGGTTCCTTTACCTGACACAGAAGACAGCTGGGTAGATCTGACAGAGGGTGAGTTACAAAAATGTCTCGTACCGTCTGTTCAACTGAGACAAAACCCCAGCTGCAAGTCATCACACTGGCTTGTGCTAGAACTTGCAGTAACTTAGTTCCAACTTTCAGTTCTTCTCCCTTTTTTAAAATTTTGGTTCTAATGGAAAGTTGCTGTGTTTGGTCTCAGTCCGAAATTAATCTTTTGGATGTATGGAGCTTTGGTTCAACTAAATAAAGGAGTTATTTTACTACTCATCTTACAGCATTGCCAAATTTTAAAGCTTGGCAATCCATTCAGTTTTAGTTTTTCCATTTAGCGTGAAATTACAAGATAAGAGTTAAAATGCCTCACTTGCTAAAAGGAGGACATCACACTTCCCTCTTCTCCAAGCTGTTGGCTGCCCGCTCCTTTGCTTACTGCAGCCAGCTGTAATGCTTTGTAACTTGACAGCAGCACTTCAACTCCTCCAGCCAGAAGTAACTACTGGTTTTGGTGGATTAAGGAGTCGGGTCAGTGGAAAATCTCAGTGCCAGAACCAGCTCTCCCCCTTGTGGCACACGGACGGTAAGAGCAGACCCAGAGTTTGTGTTCGTCCCCAATTTTTAAGGCAGGTAAGAATTGCCTTTCCCGAAGCATAATTCACAAAACGAATTTACTCAGTCTGTGGTTTATAAAAAGTTTCAGTTCAATAGATTACTTCAGGAACTTAACTTACCTTTTAAAGGAAACTGCTCAAGAAATCTCAATTTCAAAATTGTTGAGCAGTTTCTTTTTCACAGCACTGTGCAAGAGATGCTGTGGAACGGAACCAGATGAAACATAATTCTTCCTTGGACCATCACAGAACACAGCGCTCACCCAGGACTATCTGCATGAATAGCAATCACCTTCAGGAGTGCTCTATTGTATGTGCATCTCTTTCATTTAGAAGTTATATATGCTAATTGACCTGCTGTCTGTTGTAAACTTTCAGACTTTCAAGAACCTAAAAAGACTGTCACCGTCACAGAAAATGAGTGTGGTCCAGTTGCAGTCTGAAGCGTGGGTAAAGTTTACAGCTGTTTGTTTGATTCTATTTAAGAACCAGATAAACTTCCTTCAGGTGCATTCACCGACCATGTGTATATTGTGTGTTAAACTACTTTTGTTTATTAAATTTTGGAACTGATGACATTTGAAATTGAATGGTTTGTATTAGTTACTTCTGCTACACAAATGCACTAAATCATTCTTTTTGCATTCCTTATTATTTTAAAGCACCTCTGCAGCATTTAAGTTTTCCTGGATTGTTAAGTGTCTGGAAAAGTCAAAGCATAAGTGAAAATGGGCCTATATATGGTGCAGGGACTCAATCAAAAGTTTTTAGAAGTGATATATATCTCTGTATCTCAATCTGATTGGGTTAAAAAATCATTACTATGTGAACATGCAAGTTTCCCTTTTTAAAATTACTGCGCGACTCTCATGATCATAAGGCAGAGAAATAAACTTTTTAAATAAAACTGATGTAGCCTGAATTAAGCACAAATCAGCTTTGTGAGACTCTGGATGTGGATGAATCTTCTTAGAGAACCGAGACCATCTGCTCATAGTACTCAAACTCGAGGGCAAGCTTAGAAACGTACCATGACAATACCATAACAAACACAGGTGCTGCCAGTAAGTAAAAATACTACATGAATATATAGTACAGTCAGCTCTGAGACACTCACGTAGACAATTCTTATTACTACTTGGAGGTATTACTGTTATTACTATTGTTATTACTAATTATTATCCACTGTCTGGACAATGATTTTAGGCGTGCTTATCAGAAAGGAGAGCATATTTAGAAAACTCGTAGCATTAAAAGGCAATTCCCTCTTCATTCACCAGAGGAGCAGACAGAGCAGACCGCCAGTACAGCTTCCAGGCACAGAGAACTCCAGCACTTTGCGGCATTACATACGGAGCCAGCGACTCGGGTGCAAGTCATCCTTTCCCTGCGCTCGTCCCTTACTTTCACACAGTGCTGTAGGTAGGTCTACCACAGGCATCCTTAAGTATTCTTAAATGTTGCTCCTTGTTGCCCCGTGGCTCCGGTATAACCTTGGAGTCAAACAGGAATGCCGTGCAGTGTTTCAGCTCCATCCCAGGAACAATTGCTCACGTGCACAGTGGCACAGAATTGAACTAAGAGGTAACTTAGAGGCAAAGCATAATCATGAATTCCACCCTCCACCCCCAGTCTTATGGCCAACATCATCCTTACACTCCCTTCCTTCCTCCTCTCTAAGAACGGCTGCGGAAGTGTTGATTTTATTGTTTTTAAACTTTCACAATTCTTAAAATTCATTCCAAAAAGGTTGAACTGTCAACCTGGATTTTTCTCCAGTAGTTTCCATGGTCCCAGAATAGTTCGCAAAGTCACCAGTAGAATTTTTTCACAGTTCTAGGTAATTGCAGCTGAAACATTACTCCAGAGAATTAATTTTTCCATTAATTATTAAAGTCATTTCCGTGCTACAGGAGAAGACAAGATGCACAACCACCGTGCCCGCCAAATCCTTACTGGCTCACTCTAGAGCCTCTCATTTCCCATCACTTACCTTCTATACAGTAGGAGGCCACAGATGACAGAAAACTGAGTGTTGAAATTATTCTTTAGCCATTGAATGCAAGTATGCCACTGCGTATTTTACTGAGTTTATAAGTAAAAACACTCTCATTAACTCTATAGGGGCATAAGACATACACCTCCTTTTCATGGGAATCGTCATCAAAATAACTGCAAAACCAAACAAGTTTCCAGAAGTTTTTTATTTTATGAGTAAAAACAAAAGTTTGTTCTTTAAAACAGATTGCTAATCCAAGACGTTATTAGCTCTTCGAATTAGATACAGTGCCATTTCTTCTGTTTAACAATAATGCTATAAGAAAGATTTTTCTAACAAGGTTATTTCCTCAATCTTAAATTTCACAGTGCGCTCTCAAAAGGACTGCTGAAAACAATTATTTAAATACAGTTGCATCTTAAATTGAACTTTTTCTGTGGTTGATTATAGCTCTCATATTATACAGTTCCAGTTCCGATGAGAGATTAGAAAGTCATCCTCAGATAGAACCCCTTTTTCACTGCACGGAGTTTGTAAGTTCCCCAAGGACGCCGTGCCCAGGGCACTAACATTCCCTGAGCAGTGTAAGGGCCTTTTAAAACTGCAACAAACCTCTACCGCTTCCAGTTGGAAAGCTACAGCTCTCTACGCCACTTCTGTAAGTGAGGTGAAGTTATGCCCAAGCAAGTTACTAGCCCGACAGGCAATATAATGTAAACAAAAGCATTTCCAAGTGCTGTTACAGACAGCGGATTTTCTTTCATGGCTAACTTACATCTACATTCTACCCGGTCTGTGAGCAGAAACACTTCAGAGCCAGCTCCGTCTGTAGGCATTAATGCACTTCCCAAACTATATTCATGAGGCAAACAGTCACTTTACCTAACATATGACATCAAAGACTGCCGAAAGGAGCCTTTGACATGTGCATGGTCCTTATAAAACAATAAATAAAAAAATCTCAAAATAAATGAGCATCTGTTACTACAAATACACAACATACAAGAGTAGCAAAAGCTGTTTGAAAGTTTATTCAACTACAACACTGACCTTATACTGGCAAGACGCCAAGTGTGAAACGTCCTTCTTCAGCAGAGTCCACACATGAACCGGACAACCTCAAATTAAGGTTTTCTAACATGCTATTTTCTGTTGGAGACTTAATACAAACACAGTTTTGACCTACCAAATTGACAAAGGCTATAAGCACAATTTTTAATCCACAGCTGGACAATATTTAGATTTGTTCCTGTCTTGAAACGTAGTCGCTTCATCTTCGAAAGAAATTACACAGTAATTAGAAAGCGGCAGCGATGCATAGGAATGCTTGTTAAACACTTTTCCAGTGTGGTTTAGTACTAAACCCAGAAATATTAGTAAATGCTGCTTTGTACATTTCTACAGTAGCTGCTTGCCACTGTAGGAGAGTAAGGCTTAACAAACCAGATGCTGAACTCGTTAATCACTGCGCCCTTTAGTCATCCGACATGTGGTGCGTTGGGGAAGGGGAATCCATCCTCAGTTAATACATATAATTGGGTACAAGATGTTAGCCTTACAAAGTACTGTCAACTCCACCAACAGAAAACAGATTAAGCGATTGCAATACGTAGAGAAATGCTAATTTAGAAGTTAGCAAAAGTCATTAACAGCTTAAAAACTTTATAACCAAACTAACTTACAGCAAGTCAATTTCCATGACCTCCTTACGCATACTTTCAGTATTGAGGCTCTGCTGAAACATTTCCGTTATGAATATGGTTTTTCCATACATCCTTTTGTAACCTTCAAAACCAATTTGTTTCTTAAATGGCATTGTCTTTAAAAGGCATAAACCGGCCAGCGGCCAGTCAAATTGAAGAAACAAGAATGGAAAAAAAAAAGCCAAGTCCACCTCAGATGCAGTTCTGCTTATACAGTATTGCTACTGTTTCTAATACTGTCTTATTAGTTCTGTTCTTCAGTTTCCAAACAATTCGAAACAGACTGTTTTTTCTTCTGTAAGTGCCCTCAAGAACGCAGTCACAGGCAGGATTCCTGCCGGCTGTCAGCAATACAAGCTGTTATCAGAGCCTGGCTAACCAACCATGCAGGATAAACTGCAGGGGCTTGGTGCTCCCCAAGATCGGGTCTATTTTTTGACATTTAAAGCCAGAATTTTATAGATACTCTCTTATGTGACTGTACAAAATGTGCATGCAGATATTTAATACAGAGGCACAGAAATACAAAGGGGAAATGTAATATAATGTAAACAGTCTGAACTGGATGAAGGTTATTTCTGAACAGTTGTTGGCCATAAAAACATTTGCGTAATACAAGGTACGCCTATGGAGGAGGCGAAGATAATAAAAAAGGTGTGTGCCAAAGACTGAAGCAATGGAATGTTTTAACGCGGTAACGAGTTCTACAGTGCGTCCACATACGTTCTTACTGGAGCTGTTAAGGCTCCCCCAGTGCAAGTAAGGAAAGGAACTAAGTGAACATGTTTCAGGACAATTCCAGGGAAATCCTCAAATTATTTCAGGAAAAGGCAGTAATTTCCAGACTGGTGGTTGTATGTCTTCTAGGAACTTTTCAGAACTCTTCTTTCAAAAAAAAAAAAAAATTCATTCTCCTATTTTGAGGTGTAGAAGAAATAGGAATAGTGTATATATATGTTTTTAGAATAAAGTCCTTCACATAAGGAGGGAAATTCTAAGTCTTCACAGAAGGGAGGCAGTTCTAAGTCTATTTTCTTCATCACAGCCTCAGTTCAGTCCCATTCCTTGGAATTTGGCAGTCTCGGTGCAAACAAAGTAAGTCCTCAGTTCTCCCTTGCCTTTGACATTAATGAGTCCCCTACATTCACATGAATATCCCAGCTCCTGTAGTACTTTACTCGTTTCTTCTGTGACCTTTGTGTGAAAAGAATTAGAAACTCTTGTGAAGTTCTTCCGATTATTCACATCTTAAAAAAAAAAAAATCCCCAACCAATTAGAAATGATTTCTTAGACATTCCAAGGCTGATATGCTTACCTGGATTTTCCCAAGTTCCCCCGTGCTCTCCATTCGGCTAGCAACATTAACAGTGTTGCCCCAAATATCATATTGAGGTTTCCGGGCACCAATCACACCAGCAATCACAGGGCCATGATTTATTCCTGTATAAACAAAAGCAGGTGTCATTACTGAAGTAGAAGTTATGTGATATCTAGTGTCATTATTAGCCATAAGTTAGGAGCTTCAGGGGAAAAAAACCCAAAATGTAACCCTGCGATACGTTTCTAGCAATCGGTATTAGCGCTGTTCTATAAATATTAGTAATGAGAGTCAGGAGATGTGAAGTGACTCATCCATTGTAAAACGGGAAGGCCAAGAAAGAGCCAGGGCAAAGTTTATGCCAAAGCAAGAAATAAACACTTGTATAATGACAATACTGTCTTCAGTCAACAGTTAATAACAGGGTGCTTCACTCTTCATCCATACCTTTAATTTTCTCCAAATTCATCCAGCTGCAGTCTTTGTATTGCTCCCTCCAGTGACTGGAAAAGCTCATCCACGAAGGAGCTTGGCGTATTTCACACGCTAGACTAGACAACGCTCCCTTCAGCCAGTCAGCACTTTATAGTCACCCAAATCCTGTGCTCGGTGTTAAGGGCTCCCCAGCACTCACCAATTTACCTCAGTCATCCTACCTCATTTTTATTTTTTTTTTTTACAGAGCTGCAGAGTTCAGGTTCTTCACGAGCTGGACTTACCAATACGTAAGCGGAAGTTGTTAAAGGAATGTCGGTTGATGCCATCCAGTTTACTCATCAAGGCAATTCCGTATTCCACCATAATCCCAATGTGAGCATGCTGTCTTTCTTTATCCTGTGCAATTCATACCACACATTGATGATCAAATTACAACACAGAAGGCTGCGTCAGACTACTATTCCAAACCAGTACTATTAGTGAATAAAGTTATATATTTATAAGGATAAGAACTCATCCTTGTAGCCGTGCAGAATTGCATAGTTCAACAAACATTCCAAATGGATTTAAAGAAACACATTAAGTTGAACTGGAATGGCTAGGAGGCGACAAGAATGATATGATTAAGTTTTCAACGAATTTATGTCTGTCCTTTAGGATTCCAGGTTTTATTTTACTTGTTTTTTATAAAATACCTATGTTCATCCTGATGTCATACGTGAACCTGCTTATAGTGAAAACAATCCGGAGTACAGAAATTGGTTTTAATTCTTCTGGGTGACAAACAGTTTTAGATTAAGGTCTAACGTGACACCTGAGGATTCTCTTTGTGTGCCAGTTCTCAGGTATCGCTTACTGCCCAGTTCTGAGATGGTCTTTTCTTTGGCAGCCGTCCTCCAACTTCCCTTTTATTAGAGCTATTCTGTTATGCATCTAGAAATGTTAAGCTACTGGAATCAAAGATGAAAAATGTAAAAAGTGTGCTGGGGTTACAGACTTAATGCTGCTTAGGAAAAAAATGGAACTAGGAGATAAATAGGGAATTCAACAGGAGACAAAACAGTTTTATCATCTTTTTCCACATTTCAGAAAGTCACTCTTGGTGATTTACTTTCTCTTTTATATCACGTTACATTCTGTTACTTTGAAACGCACCTACGTACACACAGAATACACAGAACACCCAAGGCAGATTTCAGAGACAACGTACCTGGTTGTTCTCCTGGCCTGGCGTAACACTGAGACCAGCTGCTGCCATGTAAGTGCTTCCAATGGTTTTTATTTTTTCAACACCACTAAATTTAGGTTTTAACAAGAGCTGTTTGAAGGGAAGGAAAACAGAAACTTGAGACTTTAATACCGTATTTCAGTCTACAATAAGCATTAAACATCTCTAGGAATCCTATCAATCACATGAGGGTTAGATAAGAAAGTACTGAGGATTAGTTTCACAGTTTTGCTCTACCCGCTCATAGGAGAAATGAAACGCTGAAGTTCTGGAATAAAATACTGAAATTCAGGACTTTCAAACCATACTACTAATGCATTAGATGATGTAACTGAAACCCCCCCTCAGATGTGAATATATCTTTCAAAATTGTGAGGCTGAACTCAGAATATTAGTTCAGCTAAACAGCTTTTCCCTCCCTCTAACGCTCACAGCTCTGCTGAAACATTTTCTCTTGCAGTAAACATGTAATCCATTCCATTTTTGCCAGAAGCCTAATTACCTCATCAAAATCAGCAATGATTTCATTTAACAGCCGCAAGCATTCCAGGCCTTCTTTATTGACATCACATTCAGTATAAAACACCTTAAAATCTGGTACCGAGGCAAACATGACACAGACGCAGTCATAAGATTGATGGTACCAGTCCTGGAGGAAAATAAATACATTCACACATGTATTGTGCAGTCACCTTCCACCACAGGTTTCAAAACTATGATGATTGTTTGTAACCAGTCATCAAATTACATTTTCCTGTGAAGTCACCTACAGCACAGTGGGAATCTCTTACTTCATCAGAAACATTAACAAAGTTGATTTGCCCAATGAAAAGCTGAGATATCTATGTATCTCAAAGATTCTCATCTATTCTGGATAGTGCCAGTCTTCTGACACTTACCATGGCTGTGAAATCAGCAATATTTATTCTGATTGCATGCTGGTAGAATAAGATGGATGTCTTTAAAAAAAAAAAAAAAAAAAAATCCTTATCGATAACCTTCTCACTGGGGTTGTTACCAAGGAGATACTATCTGTTCTTCAACTAACTTCTTTAAAAAGAAGGCCAGTCTTCTCTGGTAAAACATGGTCTTTGGAAAGCAGTAAATCCTTTTTAAATATTTGCCAAGCTCAAACTGCATCCTGAAGCCGAACTACCAATTCTGAAAACAGATTTCAGAGACTGACACTAAAAGATCGCATTTTTTTGAGGCCATCTGGATAGCAGATTCTTGGGTTTAAAAAAGTCTTGGGATACAAACAAGAGGCAAAGAGTGCAGAACATTAGTGTCTTCTGTGTGCTTGTTAGCATGACATTCTATGTCGCAGAAGTCCAATTTACTGTCCTTCACATAGCAGAGATTAAACGTACCTCATTTCGTTTTTCACCAATGAAATATGCAGCAACATGTGCTGGAAGTACATTTTCCAGTAAAAGCCTGTTAACATTCTCCATTGTCTCAAACTGTTCATGTTCTTTTTTAAACTTATTCTTCCACAGACAATCCAGTCGACAGTAGTAGTCAATCTGCAAAGGGACCAGGTATGATAAATTAAATCCATATAATATCTCACTGAAAAATATTAGTCCATTTATTCAAGAAGTGTAGCAGCAATAAAGCTTCTTCAAGGCCTTTTGAGCCTATACAGTTATGAAAAATGCACTTTGAGAATAAAGGTCACAAAAGTATGAAGCAGTCAGTATGAATGAATGCCATCGGGGTACCATCAGGTGTATGTACCAAAATTACATTTTAATAATATGGTGAATATTTTTTTCTTTAATTACTGCCTTGAATTAGGGTGAATATTGTCCTATGAATACAGACAGATCCAAATGGGAAGAATTTGAAAGTTCTGACTTCTGTAATGCAAACGCTAGTGAAAAATATAAGTGTTCCCACCCTCTCCCAGTAAAAATTTTTGCACTATAACTAAGTAATTACATTATCTACATCTAAGTACAAGAATATAAAAAAAGACAAAAACATGTATTAACTTAGAGCACAATTTCAATGAAAAACACTTTTGCATCTTACTTAAATCAATTTGCTGCAAGTAAAAGAACTAACCTATTGCTTTTTAAACACGTACCTGTTTCGCAAGTAAAATTAGGGTTATGTAAAACAGAACCAGATATAAATTAGTCATTATCCTTGGCTCTTTGATGAAAAGCCTGAAAACAAGAAAGCAAGACAAAGTTATCTGTATCCTTTAAGAAAATCCACATGATTAAGGGTTGGCGGGAGCAGGGGAAGGGAAGAAGAGCACAGCAGAAGAGGGTGTCTGTCTGCAGACATAAACCACCAATGCCATTGTTGATTTGTGCCAGTGGCTGTCTGGTTATAGGCCCTGTCCTAATAATGAGAAAGGATGTATCGTTCAGTTCAGTACATGAACTTTCACATAATGACAAAATGGGTGCTGAAACCTTGATGAGCTATTGTGGTGGGATACTCAAGTAAAGATGGCTTTATCTTAAAGGAGCCATCTTAATTTCCACTGCACTGAGTTGCAGCTTTCCTCCCCACACTGCCCCACAAAAACACAGCCAACAAAACCTTGAAGTAGGGAAAGAAACTTTATTGTTTGTGGAAGGAAAGATGACAACTAATAAGAACCTGAATCGCTAAAACAAAGACAGCCATTAAATCACACCTGTATACAATTCCATACAGATCTGAGACGCCACTCATATTTCATAGTAAGATCAGTCTGTCTGACCACATCTATTAGTTTTCACAAATGCATCAAACTAAATTCTCATTATATGAATAGCCTGAGATTAAGAGGCTAAATTAAGAGCTCATTTAGGCTTTTTTTAAGCTGTGCTGACAGCTCACAGTTGGCCTCTGCAAAATAAATTTATCCTAATCTTCAGCTATGACGCTATGCTGAAATTTGGGAGAGACTTACAAATGAAGAGTAAAACCCTTCCACATGATTTCTCTTCAGTATGTTTTAAATTTCTTCAATCAGATCAGGTAAATGGCTCTTATGTTTCAAAATATGTGTTGTTAGTAAGATAAGTTCACTACCCTATTGACTAGCAAAGTCTCACAAGCACAGCTTGAGCATCGGACTTTTAGGAAGGCTTTACTTCATACCTTATTATGAGATTAATATTCTACTCCCTAGTCTTTAATGTCAGCTAAGCTTCCAGAGATCTCAGAATCCATACTACAGATTTTTTCAGAAAACACATGCTTTCTTAAAGAAAAAAGGTGATATGGTCTAATATGATTTCCATGTCATTAACTTTACAGCAAGGTTTGTAATGTCTGACTGAAACGATTTTGATATTTCAATATTCCAGTAAGCGTACAAAAATCTAACACCTCCTTGATGAAACATTATTGTCAATTATAAGAAACTTTACACTGCACCTGGTACTGTTGTCATTGAAGCTGCTGTGCTGAAGGGTATTAAAAATGATGAGGTATACAGTCACAGCAATGGACAGGAGGAGAACTTTGAGTTCGAAGCTGATTTGAAGAAATACGGAGCAAGCAATGAACCCCAATATGCAGCAGTAAGCATAATACTGTAAAAGAAGAATTTAAGGAGCAGTTGCATTATTCAGGCTTGATGCCTAAGAGACTTTCAAACCACAGAAAATGCTCTAAGTTCATGATCACTGTAATTTAAATAGAAGAAATTACAATCACTTGCTAAATACACTTAAAGCTTACTCTTTAATTACACTAAAAGGCTGAACTTAATACTTTATGTTACTTTTTAAATTTGTTAAAGACAAACAAAAAGATTTCAACAAAAAGCATCACACCAACATAAGCAGTGTCAGATAAACACTGAAGAGTGTTGAAAATTTATCTTCTCAAATCTATTACTTTAAGGAATTATTTATTTAAAGTTCAGGACTAACCTAAAGTAGGTTCATAGTTCAGTGAACAGGCTCTGAACCAGGAACTCCAGCATCCTGGTCCTGTTTTTTGACAGTGCTCCCCCTTTGCAACCTTAAACAGATTCCACATTCCCAACTCTCCCAGCTGTAACACGCGAAGACCGTGACCTGTTATCCAACCTTAGACACAGCTCCTTCATAAGAACTTTGATGCTAATAAGCATTATCAAGCTAGGGTCATTACCCAATGGAATTACTGAAAAATCTTCCAGAGAAACCACAGTTCAGGCATGGTATCCAAGGTCAGCAGGCAGCTGGGAACACTAAAACTGTCAGGTGGTACAAAGTGTGTTGCGCAGACAGGATTGCTCCCTCCATCTGCATGCACAGCTGTAAAATGCTGAGCCCGCATACTTTAGTCTGCAAACAACTCTAAAATTACCTCAGCTTCTGCTCCTCAAGAGTTTATTTCTCTTTATGTACAAAGCAGTTTTTCACCCATTAATAGCCCAGACCTACCATAGATCTGGGAGAGTCTTAGCTAAACAGTTAACATTTCTGCTGAAGTGAATAAAACTGGAACAACTCAGGATCAGAATCTGTATAGTAACGTATCATACCATCTCTGTCACCTCTAGCCTACAAAAGGTAACGAACCCTTACAGTTATAACCCTGAAGCCAAACCTCTGAAAAGAAACCCCTATGTACAAAACACTGACACAGGTCTGTTGGCCATTTAAACCCTTTCACTCTAACAAGATACTTTACGGCGACACTTGCAAGAACAGCTCTCATCTCTCACACTTGAACATCATCATCATCCTGTTCTACTGCTTTTTCCTCAAAGTTTTAGATCTACTTTTAAGTCTGAAATTCCAAAAAATTGCAAAGCCATACTGTATTCAGCACAGCAACAGCAGCTGAAACATCTTGATTTCATTAAGAACTCTTCTGCTGTCAGATACCTAAAAAAGCTGTTCTATACAGCAACAGAACCTGCCAGTTGCCAGCAATATATACAATATTCAAAGATTTGGGTTTTCAAG
>VYZM01022031.1:182515-200980 GCA_013398915.1 Dromas ardeola | reverse complement strand
GAACTCTCTGTCACTATGGGCTGTTTCTGTGTCACTACATATTTTTAAACAGTAATTGCATGCATTTGATAATGCAAAGGAAGAGGAACTACAAATGCAAAAGTGCCCTAATTGATATAATGGTGAATTTGGAATTCTAACAGCTATGAAACTGTTGCCAATAAATTATTCATATATTTGTGATTTTCATGGGGCTTTATAAATGACTATGAAAACTAATCTTGCATTCAAACTTACTTTGATTTTGTTTCTGGTATAGAAAATCTCAGGATTTATAACCAAAATTACCATTAAGGACAAACATAGAAATAAAAATCAATTTAAAAAACCCAACCCCATTCAGCAAGTGTTAATATCTTCCTCCCCCCTCCAATCCATCTATTCTGGCACCCAAATAATTCTGAATTATAGTGAGAATTTTCAGACATGAAAATCTGTTTCAGGCAATTAAATCGTCTAGTAACCTGAGTTCAAGGCTCCTGTAACTCCTATTGAAATTAACAGCATAATTCATCATCCTAAAAGATAGACCACATCAATTACATCCATCCACTTTTGGAAACAGGAAACCATTTTTAAATAAACTTACCATACATTTCTCAGCAAAGCACACAAACAAAATAAGCACAATGATGACTGCAACAATGCCAAAGGAAATTCCTAGTTTTGCAGTTCTAAACAGAAGAGAAAGCATCGAACAAATCAGCGTTAAATGAAAAACATTTTCAAACCACAATTCAGACTACTATTTGCTAACAGCACTTCTCTAAATTTAAATAGAATTTTTCTTCTAGTAACACTGGATGACCATCACGTTGCACAGGTTATTGTTGCTCTGCTGCACAAATACGACTTTAAAATATTCTGCTCCTCCCTAACAGCCTGAACCACTACTCCATGCATAAACCGCATGGAAATTGCACTGCAGAGCCATGAAAAACAAATATGGCATAACATTCAGAATCAAACATCTGCTTTCTCAGAGATATGAGAAGAAGCTCAAAGTTCCTTCCTTATATCTCTCCAGACAAAAGGATCACTGAGCACGTTTTAACCAGCTAATCCCATTTTTCTATTGCTCTCACTCTGCTTACAGCCAACTATTCTTATAAAATAGTATTTCTCACTTAACTGATCATCTCCCTATGTGTACTAAAGCAAACACAATATTAAAGAAATATTTTATTTTTAATTTTCATACTGATATCTAGGCTCTTATGCCAACAACATGAATGCATTCCTTTATTAAGGGGTAAATTACTCCTAAGAGGTGTATGTTGCTTAAATGTACATCCTCAGGAACTCCAAAAGACTTTAAAAAGTTTCATGCATATGAGTTTCACTTTAGCTATTGGTTAATTTGAATTATAAATTATTAAAATACTGACACTTACTTTGGCATTATAAACATCTGTATTAGAAATATACAGAGGAACACAAAACTGGCACATGCGAAGTAACTCTTCAGTTTTAGAATAGGAATGGTGCGATACTGAAACACAGATTACAATAAATCTTAAGGATAAGTCCAGGGGCTTTTTAAATTCATTACATTTTTGTGATGACACATATATGCAAATTTACACCGTACTATTAAAAATATACATAGAACTAAAAAAGAACAAAAGAAAACCACCAAATAAAATTCACTTGAACATCTATCATGAAAAACAGACCAGTCCAAAGGATAATTTCAAACCTAGAGGGAAATCCACCAAGTATATAAATCAGCACTTCACAGATGCACACAGTCAAAATCCTTATAAAAAAAGGATATACACAGAAGTAAACCTAAAGTGTATACACACACACACACCCCCCAGTAGCTACATACAGTACACCACACCACAGTAAATTAAAGGACAGTTATTCAAACAGAAAAAGTACACTGTACCTAACAAATAACAGTATTGTAGTTGTGTACTTGCAATAAAACAACCAGAGAAAGCATTGTATTTTCATGATGGATGCAGAAATACTTAAATACCTTGGTTACTTTTGAGAGAAGTTCTTACAGTAAAGATGCCAAACGCCTACTAACTCCCTTATGGCAAGAGGGAGACAAGACCACAGATCAGAGACAATCTCCTTTCATCTACAGAATTAGCATTCTCAGGGAAAAATGACCAACTCAAATGAATCATGAGATCTGCTTTCCATTAATTACCAAAACCTCTTTGGATGTGAAGTCACCTCCAGAATCCAGTTTCAGAATGAAAAAAACAGAGAGTTTCAAATATATTCTTATGTTGCTCTGAAGTGCAAGTCGAAGACCAAAAAGGATTATTTTGCTCCTACCAACCTCTTTTTCAAGACTGCGTTCTGCAAAAATCCGTGAAAATCCCCAGAAGTCATCCGATTTGCCACACCACGGACTGCATTCAAAGAGAGACACGTTACAAAATGTATGCAACAGGCCAAGGAGGGCATGCAAAAGCATCGCTGTAGTTGAGGCTCCACAATATACACGGTGAGAGTGCCACTGTTTTACACATATTTGACAGTTCGCAAGGTCTTTCTGTTTCATAGCATAACCTACGAGTGGTTATGGTTTTCTGTAGCTGACAGGCAGATCCAGAACACTCTCACAGACAGCAGCATCTGCCAGTTACATGCATAATGTAACCCCAGACCCTCCCTAAGGTTTACAAGTAGAAAAGTATAATAGCAGAAGTTAGAGATGGCTCACAGCCTCCAAAAACCTCCTCCAGATAATACCAGGCCCCTACGAGGAATAGCTGAGGTACAGTGATAACAGTCTTGCTATAACTTAGATTAAAGAAAGAAGATTAAAGAAAGGTTTTTTCTTCTCAAATGCACAGTTTTACTTTTGATAGCAAGTCAAATACTGTATTTTCAATTTAAAAACAAACAACAACATTGCCTGTGTTTGTCTGCTTTCAAATGCAAACATAGTGCCACATGTACCACCTGCTACTGACAGACCATTTTCCTTCAGTGAACCTGACACTAAAGCAATTTTATTATTACCCCCAAAACTGTGTTTTGACTTTATACATAGGTTTTGTTCAGGACTGCACCGCATTTCCTGACAGTTCTTATTTTAATAAGCAGAACACCAGCATTAACTTCCTATCCCATCCTACACTGCAGTTCGGCTCATTACTTTGACAGTCATAAGAAACAAAGCAGCAATTTTGCATTTTCATAGTACTATACCACATTGAAGAGCTAGACTAACTATGGCTTCTTGCTATAATAATGCAGTAATACTCTCATTATATTCAAATTAAAAACAAAAAGGAACGAAGATAAGTAAAAAACAAAGACCAAAAATGGCAAGATAAAATCCTGGTAACTTTTCATTTTTCAGAAGTAAATTTTATATTTAGACTTAAAATTGAGAATGGAGATTGTTCTCAAAGAAAAGATGAAGAAAAAAATAAAATACTGCATACTTAGTTGAACTGAGGCCCTCAATGGTTGACATCATTTCATCATAAATATCTTCCTCTATCCTTCCCTTCTGAGACGAGTTTCTGAGAACAAAACGAAGTCCACGTCACAAATACTACTCAGAAACAATTAATGGCTACAAAGGACCAAACTTTCTCAGTACAGAAGTGGGGTAAGCTACCAGGAAAAAGTTAAACAAGAATGCTCCAANCTCAGTACACAAGTGGGGTAAGCTACCAGGAAAAAGTTAAACAAGAATGCGCCAAACTGATAAACATATACATCCATAAGCACTTTACTAAGCATTCCTCTAGTTAACTCAAATCATGCGGTTTTTAAGACAATATTTTGATAAACTAAGAGAATGTTTCCCAAGTGGAAATCATCTACTTAGTTAACTCAGGAGTAGAGGTACCATTGTAAGCATTTCTACCTATAGTGCCAATTTTTTATTACACTACAACGGCATACATGAACACTACTAACCAAAGACATACCTTGTAAAATATAATTATTTATAATATTATGTTAAACTGTATTTATTTTATACTATAATATTTACAAATAAGTCTAGCATCTATGAGCGAGAAAACTAAAAGCTGAGGTAGCACAAGTGGTCACAATATACACACTTATACAATATATGAGGTGTTTTAATTTGTTTTCCACTGCTGTTGAGGTCTTTTACTTCCCTACTCCCCTCCATCCCGCTACAGCCCATACAGCAAAACACAGCCTGAATGACCGAGGGGCCAGTGAGATGAAGGGGAGCTCCTTTTGGAGTCTGCTAACACTAACAAATGTGAATTGAGAAGCCTTTTAAAGGCCAAAAATTTAGCTTAACCTTTCTAATACAGGAATACTATACGTACAAGTGATTAATTGACCAAAAGATCACATCCTTACAGTACACTGAACTGCAAGGGGAGCACAGGATCACGTATTTTAAAAAACTAAAGTACAAACCTGTCGGAAGTTCTCTGGCGCCCAGTGCTACACAAAGGTATTTCCTAAATCAAATAAGGAATTAAGAATAAGTTACATACTCAGTAAATGGCAAAAAACTATTGAAAATAAACTTCACGAAGCTGGCAAAACCATTTTTATTCACAAATAAAAATCAAGAACCACTCTCAAATAGAAAAATTTATCAAAATCAACTCTTGCCAGCAATGTTTTCTGCTTTAACAAATGAGCATTTTCTGACCAAAAAAAAAATGGTAGAAAATAATTGAACAGATCTTCCTTCTGGTTTTTCTCCATGTGCTGAAATAACTAACATCAGCAGAGGCAAGTAGACTGCAAACCAATTCCACAAACCTGAATGGACGGATACTTAATTTAAAATTTACTTCAGCTATTTGTCCACAGCGATTAGTACAGCCTTGCTATGCCTCCAGGAGCACACCTAAAAGCATGCACATCTCCTCCTTTCAGCTTTTGGGAAGGGCAGATGGAAGGAAAAATTAATTTTCTTAGATTCTAAAATCTTAAAAATCCTAACAATTCTTAATCTTAAAAATTCTTTTCTGATAAGATCCTGTTGCAGGCAGAGCATGTGGAGGGACTGTTTATTTTCTATACATTTTAAGTAAATGTTAAGTGCATCTGGAGGCTGGGATAAATAACCATTTTTCCAAAACCACATGTAGTGAGCAGGACTTCAAGATGGAAAAATATCAGAGAAAAAAGTTTCAAAGTTTTACTTTGAAGGTTTACTATGATTACAGCATGCTAGAGATTGGCAGAGTTTGAATATTGTTAAGTTCTGGCAGAAACAGTTGTTGCGCAGATACCTTCTCAGTTCCATGTACACATTTAAGACCACGAGTAATAGCAGAAAATCTGCCACAAAAACCATGTCAGAGTTCAAGTTTCACACCATAGACAAGAGGAGCAGTTTGCAGTTGTAGGGTGACAATCATTACTTCAAACCTCACCTTTCTTCGCCTTCCTTGCGAACTTGAAGAGTCACTGCTCACGCTTTCTCTGTGGTTCAGGTGGGCAAAGGGCCTGGCTGCTCCCCAGGACTCTAAATACCGTGTCATCCGAACAGATGCTCGCATCTTCAGCCCATCATTAACTCTTGTTTTAGGGAGATGATTATTTGATACGCACTGTTTGGACTAACAGAGAAAACACTCACTTAGAAAACGGACAATTATACAAATTGCAAAGAAATGAAGCTTTGTGTACTTGAATAGTTTAGGACTATACAATCTAGCTATTTAGTAGGACTCTAAACACATACCAGCAATGTGTCGGCCAACTTCGATTCCTTTACCTCATTTAATTAAAAATGAGCTAAAGCAAACCATGACATGATGAATTTGCTTCAGCTGTCTTTACAAGCCTTCACTTGTAACACTGCAACATTCAAACTTCCTGGTTTATTACGATGATGTGAGAGATCGCAGGATCTCATGAATAGATACAATTTCCTTGGAGTCAGCACAGCTGCCGGGGAAAGATTCCCAATTCCTGAGCTAGGGCGTATCAAAACAGTGGCTGGGAGAAGATCCCACAAATTACAGACTCGACATTAGATTATATCCCTGCATCACAGGTGAAGAGTCAGGCAATATATACAGGGCATACAGCAATACCCTTGTGGGTCTAAAAGGAAGCTAAAACTACAGAATAAACTGATACATCAAAGACTGGTAATTTTCTAACACTTCACAGGAATCCTCAAGTGAGTAGGGACCATTTTAATAGACTGGATCCCCATTCTGAGAAGATGTGTTGTGTACATGTGGGGGGGGGGTTGCAGGGTTGAGTACATAAAACATGCAAAGATAAGACTGAGTTCTTGCTAATTAAAAGTGGCTCTATACTGTTCCTTCCTGTAAAGATTCTGAAGGAGAGAAGTTTGTAATTTTCATTCTTTCTTCTTTTGAAATATTTTACTCATCAACCACAAGCCAATTCACAATAGCAATACTCCAGGTGTTTGCAGTTACCAGGCTCTAAAGGGACAACCAACAGTTGCTAACTGTACGCTTTGAAAAGAAGGTGAATTTCACATCTAAGATAGCGAGGAAGAAGATGTCACAGAAGCTATTTTATAGGGAATATTTTATCTGACAGTGGCCGCACAGTACAGGTATTCTTACATGACTTCATCCCACCTTTTGACCTGGATTTGAGAGAGACACTTCACACAAATAAATAGTCAAATATGTATTTTTACTCTATGTGGACCACATAAGAGGTTTCAGCATAACACCTACTACCTGCAAACTAATAGTCCTATCATAAAACAGTAGGATGTGCTTTCAAATCTGAAGTTCCAAATCCAGGCTACTCAGATGATTCATACCATGCTTTAATCCTGTTTCAGAATTAAAAACATGTACGCACCACAGACACCTGTGCACTTTAAACGTATGTATATATTTGAATAAATGTAAATGTTTAAAAACATACACATACCCTTGGATCAACCACTAAGTAGGTTTTGATATTCATGGATTCCAGGTAAGGATCCCTCAGGTGTCCATTCCCTTCTTCTACTTCGTAAGCTTTGCCTAGGTGATTTAATGTTGCTTCAGTGATGTGTACACGGCTGAGAAGGGGAGAAAGAACAAGAGACCCAAACACTTACAGAAAGGTCACATTAAGCATTTCATTTACATTTCAATGGCCACTGCTGACATTTCTGCTTTTCAGCCATCTTGTGCTTTGGCTGCCAACTGCAAAATCCTGCCAGTACTTAAAACCATATTTGCAATCCTTTACTGCAGTTCTTTGTTGCACATCTTTCATAGCACATATGCTAAAAAACACTTCCCAGAATGAGACGGTATCAGTATAAAATTAAATTGAAATAAGCGGAGACATATAAGAAACAAGAAGAAATGTGATCAAAGGAGATCTGATGACTGACAAGACAGACAGACTCACAGGCAGGTTGTTTCAGATGGCAAGAGCTGCAAGGAAAGCTCACAAACAAAACACAAGTGAGGACTGTCTCATGCTAGAAATGCATGAGGAGGGGAGGAGAGGGTTACAAAGTCTGGGGGGAAAAAAGCTGGAAAAGGTTTTTTGTCACCTAGGAGGACAATTCTGAAAGTCTGTCTTTTCTGACTGAAACAGAGGAGAGCATAACACAGCAACACACTTCTAAGAGGAGCAGCTAGTATTTTTCTGTACCCATTCACACTTTCCCGTAAACGTAATTTATTTCAGTCTCACAAATCACATATTTCCATATAACCTACAAATAATATCTTTCCATAGAATGTCTCAACAAGAGACTCGAGTGTGTTCATAAAATAGCATTTTTTTTCTGATATTCTATTTTCTCATTGCTCCTCTTCCCACAGCTTTTCTCACTTTTCTTTGGCTGGAAGGGGTTAAACACTGTGCTGTCAGTCCTACAAGCCATCAGCTGGGAGCTGGGAATAGAACATTTCCAGAATGGAAGCTGACAGTGTGCAGCACTCCTGCCTAGCTACAGAGAGGAAGGGGATCCCTGTCCCATCCGCCTCTACTTGTGCTGCGTGTAGGTTTGCCTAAAGATAATTTAGCCAAGACCTAGAGACCATTGGCTGGGGCTTCCCAAAAGGAAGAACAAAAAATTCCTCAATCCTTTTGGAGCCAAAAGGTAAGAGTTTTGGAATATACAGGATGCATGTTTTTATTTGTTTACTGGTAATTGTCTCAAAAAAACTGTTTTTTTTAATTGTTACCTTGATTATGCAGTTTTGCAATTGAGGTGAACCTTCAAATCTGAAATTTTAAAGCTTGCTCTAAAGCATCATTTTCTCCCACAGCGACTGAGGCATACTGGGTGATATCTGTATTAACTGAGCCTTAAAATAGTCACATACTGCAGCAAGTTTTCTGTGGTTTTCCACTTATCTCAAAAGGCAGTATATTTGTTCACTATGTACTGTTTTCCATCTTAGCAAGCTTCCTCTCCGCTCTTCCCCAAATCACACACTGCCATACATCTCAGATCATACTGCAAACTTTTTTTCCATTTAAATTATTATGCTGATGATTTCTCAGCAGTTACTAATGCTTACTGGATTCCAGGATCAGCACATAACCAAAAGGTGCTACTGCTGAAGCTGCCTCTCAAAGGCAAGCTGTAACATGCACTATTGCACTTGCCATGCTAGGACGGAATACCTAACGTGCTGCACTCAATTTCCTATGCTAACAGGCCTGAGAATAACATATTCTGATCTTTCAGGTACATACGTGTTAGAGAGAAATGGTCATAAATGCATTTTTAATTTTGGTTTTATGCTAGTCCTTTCTGCTTTACTAGTGTACCATGTTGTTATGAATGCAAATAATTTTTAAAATCATGAAGATAAACAATAATTTTGTCACTGGAAATAAAATAGTTATAAAGCCAGAAGTTTCCCTGCATCCTTTCAAAAGTCTTTAGACTTTAGAATTCCTTCATTTACAGAAACCCAAAACATACATACTTCCTATTTTAAATAAAAACCTCAAACTGCTCCCAGTGACACAGCTTCTGCTCCCAAAGGAGCAGGACTACCTAACATTGGAATGGGAAATCCCAGGCACATCATTTTTCTGCAGAGCAGGAAACAAATGTAACATAACATTTGCATGACAAATAGAAACCTGTCCTCCCTGTAAGGCTCAGTCTTCCACCAATGGAAGGTTTCCTCTGGCTAGTTCTGAAACACATGATAAGCGAGTGCTTGACATGTATAGGTATAGGAAATATAAGTGTAATGTTTCAGAAGCAGCAAGCCAGCCTACACCAGCTGTATTCTTTTAACAGATTATCAAACATAAGCACAAAGAACATAATGGAATAATGAAAGTTTTCAAGATTAGGCAACGGTCCTAAACGTGACTAAGAAAAGTATGTTTTCATGCCATATGCAGTCATGTTGTTTGCTTTATCAACAAAAGAAACTTTATAACTCTATTCTTGTTTAATCACGCTGAGTCAACACAACACTCAACTTGGAACTGTTAACCGAGTTCCAATTAGTTTTCTTTCTGTTTCGGTTACCAATGCAAGAAAATAATTTGACACTCGTATCCCCTTGTCACTTCGCAGAAATTAATTTTTAAGTTACAAGCATATACCTAAAAGCTGTCTGAGGCATAGAAATAATAAGAAACCCTAAAATGTCACTTGTTAGAATCACTTTCCAAGAGAACCAATACTTTAATGCTTAAGTATATACCCACATGAATGCCATTCAGTTAGTAAGTACTAATTTGCACAGACTACCAAGGACCTATAAAATCATGGTCTCATTTGGGAATGGAAAAAGGGAAAGGGGAAAAGAGGAAAAAGGGAAAAAGGAAGGGGAAAAACAAGTTTCTTAGATGAATTCTAATCCCCTAGTTCAACTTAGAAAATAGGGGAAAAAAGTATAATCTCCTAAATGAGGAAAATACAAATGTTTTTAAAAAACACCACCATTTTGTATTTGTCCTTTTCAATAAGCATCTTCAAAAAGGCAGCATGAATATCAGCCTCAGACCCAATACTCTGCACTGCGGAGCGACACATGGCAAGTTCTATTACTGCTTTGCCTCAGCTCTTCCACTCAGGACTACTGACTTCCCTTCCCATTCTGTCCATGACAAATGCTATGCAGAGAGAATACACAACAACCAACAGCTCCACACTCTCCTCGCTTGGATGCTCCTCATCAGGCTCCATTTTAATTTCTGAGTTGGGTTTTTTGGGGCGGCGTGGTGGTGATTATAGAGCTAATATAAATCAAGTGAGACTGATGGATATATTAACAGAAACAGTAGCTAAATATGCAGCTTTGCCTTGTCAACATAAGTAGCACATCTATTATTTAGCTGAACTTACAAATATAGTATTATCCCTATGCACAATGTGAATTAACTAAGTCAACATAATACACTGCGGAAGTCACACAAATTTCACCAATGAAGGAAAGGTCAAGCAGCAGTCACTTGCCTAAGAATAGAATTTTATAGTTCACTGAAAACAGAATCAGAAAATATTAACATTTTACTGCTCTGGTAAGTACACATTTGTCCTATATTCATCATCCCATTATGAGGATTTGTGTCATGGCACAGTTACAAGTTCCAGACTCATAAACCAGGGTTATGAAAACCATGATGACAGAGTGAATCAGCACCAAGAGGGAAGATCCTCACCCAGGTACACCTGCAGACTCCATGCGGTTCGCTAAGGACACGTCGTGCGACCAGACGTCATACTGCCACTTCCGGAGGCCAATCACACCGCACAGCACGTTCCCAGAATGAATACCAACCCTCATATTGATATCCACTCCTGTGGCTTCTCTCACCTGCCTGTGGAGGGAGGAGGGTACCAGAGCATAAGTTACACTTTTGTTTGTCTCTCCTCCTCCTGGAGATCTGTTAAGGTTTAGTCTTGTTATACACTTAGTGCAAAGACAAAAGACAAACTTATGACCTGATGCATAACTATCCAACCACAGCTAATAAATACACTTCAAATGTTGTCAAGAAAACTAAGAATGACTTTATTCGGTGTCTTCATAGCCTTGATACATTAAAAAGCCTTCTGTACTATACTTACTTTATTGCTTCACACATGTCGAGTCCCATTTTAACACAGTTCCTGGCATGAACCGGTAAGGACACAGGTAGGCCTGAGACACAGTAGTAGCAATCTCCCAGGATTTTTATTCTCATGCATTCATTCTCCTGTGAAATTACAATAAACATATTTAACAGGAAAAAGAATGAACTGCAAGTAGGCTAATGACACCAAAACTAGGACTGGTCTATATCATTTTGAGAACGTCAGGCTTCATTCAATCCTTGTTGAAGCAAAGCTTGCTTCTCCTTCCCCACATCCAAATGCTGGATGTTGCTCACTGGAGGGTAACAGAAACGACCACTTCAAGCATTTCTGAAATAAAATCATCTTACTAGTTTCTGACTTTATTCTTGGAACTGTTTGCAAATGAGAAACTATAAACAAAAATCAAACTGTCACAGAATTTACCATCTAAAGGATGAAATCTATTTATGTATCTTTTAATCTTCGTTTTTATTAACACCTGAATTATAGGCAGTTTGTTCACCTTTTCCTCAATTTTTGCATGGCAGCCTCATAAGTAACATTGCAGAGTGTCACAAACCCACACAGAAATTAGGGAGAAGTTAGGAATTAAGATGCCCAACCTTGTAGCTTTGCAGAAGCAAAATGGATTTTTTTTTTTTCAAATATGACTGACAAGGAAGCCAGCACACACTAGAGTTTTCTATCACTAATAAAAAAATTGCAGTACTCCCTGGCAGCAGAAAACTTTTTCCTAACTGTGCAACAGAGGATACTGCTGCCCATTACTGGCTGGAGAGAGGAAAGGGGAAGAGCAAAGAGCTCCTCCATACTGTCTTTTGTTAAAACATTACTGAAGAATTTTAACTACGAAGGTTGCAAGCAAGCCAGGGCTAATTCTGTGAGGCTGTATAGCATTTGACTGATGAGTAGAGATGGCTTAATTTGGGCCTGCTGACACCTTCAGCTGCCCAACCCTCCCTGCTGTGGGAACAGACCAGCAATTCTTCCATCAACTCTAAAATACCCTAATTTACAACCAGCCCAAATCAGTGACAGTTTACCAAACTAAGCTGTTCTCCCTCATCAATGAAAGCCTTAAGAGAACATCCATCATTCTCCACCATCTTAAGCCATCCAGTAGGTTCTGAGCGTTGCAGCAAGCAACAAGCTTAGATAGCCCTGTGCTTCAGTTACAGAGATCAAGAGGGGAACCTACTCTAGATTAGAGCTGTCTGACTTCAGTATCCAGCTCAGTGGCCAGGTCATTAGGTAAAGTGGAACCTACAACGTTTTTACATTATGGAAAAGATGACTGAGAATACTCCCTGGCAGAACAAAAATAGCACAAAAAGCAGGAATCTGTTCTTACGGCTCAACCACAGATTTGCAAAAGATCTTGACTTTAAACAGTGCAATTTGCAGACAGGAGTCAGAAATTAAAACATATCTATAACTCAAAATCTGGAATATTTTCTATTTTTGTATCTGATGAACAGTTGCAAAAAATGACCAAATGTCTTTAACATCAGCTTCTACGGTGGAATAAAAAGGTCGTGGCAACTAAGATGACATGACTTATTCTGTGTGTTCTTAATAGCTGCTTCACAACAATACAATTACAATACAGTTAGTATGACTCTTATTTGCCAGTACTTGAAGTTTTAACAGCAACTGAATTCATATAAATACAAAGATTATTCAATGTCATTTAGTCAAAAAGGTTAACTAGGATTTTATAGCCAGGTTTTAATCAGTGATATATTTAAAAATTTATTCAATGATATCCACAAAGGTTTAATTTAAAGCAATTTCACTTCTCTGTTATATTAATAATTTTAGTTTTCCCACTTTTTCTTAATAGTTTTTAGAATTTCACAAAACCAAGATTTTCCAAGTCCATTAATTTTCTAATTTGCATTCAGTATATCCAAGTGTAGTCAATTATGAAATCAAACCAACATCTTTAAACCATGGGAAGTTTTAATAGGTAGTCACAAGAGTGTTGAGTTAGGCTTTACAAATGCCAAATTTCTAGAACCAGAATTTGGGTTGGTATTTGTTTTTTGATGTCACATAGGATACAATATGCAGCATTTATTTTCCTAAAGCCATATTTGCCTCATAACACTAACAGAAAAATCAATGAATGTGACAGAACATATATCCAAGATTAGGGTCAGTTTTAGAGGGTAACAGAAATCATCACGCAGAGTCAATCATGCAAACATGTATATATACACATAATACAGTCCTTGTAATCTGAGAACTCAAAAACTGAGTTTGTGATTACAGTTGCAAAAAAATTAACCTCAAGCAGCACCTGGAAGTGGTAAGAACTACTGCCAGCCTGAAGGGTCAGTAGCGAGGGTATGTCTTAATAGAGACCATTTCAATCTGCTTTCCATTCTTACACTTTTCTGTAAGTATCCATTACTAATTATTACTCCTGAGCTAAAGTTGTCCTTGGTCTGAAGCAATATGACTGAATTTATAAATTTAAATGTGTGCCTGAGAGTTGCCCATTTGCAGAGCCAACAAATAATCCTTCTAACTGAACACAGCAAAGCTCCTCAATAGAGCTTGTACACAGTACCTCTTACAGCCCTATTACAATTATTTATTGCCATCAGACCACCCTGAACAACACAGATAATCCTCCAGACTCACAAATGGAATTACAGTAACAACTTGCTAAATTTCCTATTTATGTTTTAAAATTTTGTTTTAATGTGATTTTGCTAGTTAGCATTAAAGCCAAATTAGTCTTTCCTTCCTGACTTCAGAAGCTCCCACACCAACTGCCTTCTCTCTTGCAGAAAAGACTTCTTGTTTTTCCAGTGGCGGCCTTTATCCCTACCGCACAACAAACTGCAACACCTACCTTTGCAATCTGATCAAACTTTCCAAAAAGTTCATTCAGCATCACTACTAGCTCCTTAGGAGAACAGTCACTGGCAAGGCGAGTAAATCCTACAATGTCTGCATAAAGAATGCTAGACAAGAACAAAAGGAAAAAACAACATAATTGAAATATGCAGATATGTCTATTCCACAGCCAGCTTAAATACTAAAATGCATTTAATAGAAAGCATCTCTCTCTTTGGAAAACAACTCTAGAAAAAAGGGTTCAAGTATCTCAACTGGTTTAGAAGACAGCACATCAGTTCAGGACACATCATCTTCCCACAACAGGAAAGAAGCTCACTTCAGCCTGAAAGTCTTCCTGCAAATTTTAGTTTTACTGGACCATATACACTGATAAGAATCAGCAGCTTATATTAATACAATTACTTCAGAGTTTCCACTTACCTAACATTTTGGTGCCTTTTTACATATAGACTGTGGAAGTTGTTGTCATGCATTTGCCTATTATCATTAGTTTCCTTTAGTCGCTCTATGATTGCTAGCTTCATTTCCATAGAGATATGAGCTGGCAGTATGGATAAAAGCAAATTTTCCTAAAAGAAGAGGCAAAAAATGAATGATGCAAAATTCTTAACACAGTAAATTTAAAAAGGAAAGATTTTAGTGATGGCAAGAAGGAATTAAAAAAAATAAAATGCCTTCATTCAAATAGCTTTTTAGTAATGCATGTGAGGTTTTCCGGAAAAGATTTTTACATTTCTGTTCTCAAAATCACCAATTTTACAGTTAAGCACGGGTGTTGCATATTTTTTCTTTTGTTCCTTGTGACCTAGATGTGGCATCTCTCTATAACCATGAAACACACAAAAATTCAGTATTCAGTACTACAATTGGTGGAAAAAATAAGTTTTCATTTATACAGAAATCTCTGTGTTATGTTAGCATTGTCTGATAGAGCTTCTGGAAAATGCTTATATTCTATAACAAACAACTATGCAGTATTAAAAACCGTTATGATTTCTCAAATGCTGGCAAAGCAGCAACAGATACCAAAGTGTTGACAACATGCTGCTATAGCTTAAATGAACCAGGAACTGATGGCACTGAAACAGTCTTTTGAACTGAGTGAGAATACAGACTCTTCAAAAACCACTTACATTGTCTGACTATTCAGTGCACTGTTTTACACTGGCTTTGACTTAAAAGCCAGTTCTTCAAAGATGACCTTGCTAAGTTGCTGGGCAGAAGAGGAAGACAAAAAGAGAGTACTTTTAAACCAAGAAGGGCTCTACCACTCCAGAGACAGTCACCACAGAAGAGGAAATGTTGCGTGGAGCAGCTACAAGCAGGAACTTTTTCTGATGTCATTGCCAGCAAGGCCAACACATTGTTTAACTGAGTAAAATGCTGTCCTCCTTTGGACCAAATTTTTTCCCCTTTTCCTGAATACCTGATGCAGCAGTATACAGATAGCAGTAAGCTGCCAGGGTTACTTAACCAGTGCCTGCCACCAAAACCAAATGCCTTAGGATCACAGTGGGAAGAGGGAGGCCTTGAGCATCATGTACTGGACTACAGTAGATATAGACAGCAGTTTAGTTTGAGATTGCCCCCAGAAACACCTCCTTCCCCTCCTCTAGCATTTTAATACTAGGAGAGTCAACCTAGGGAACAATTTAAACTGACAGCAGAGTCCCAGTGAATGTAACGGGGCCATTTGAGGCTGCCATATTACACAGTTTTCAAGGAAGTGATGATGAACCCTGAACTGCATTTCTCACATCTTCACAGAGAAAAAGTGGGTGGCAAAAAGAAGACTCAAAATTGTGTGACAAATTACAACACAGATGAAAAGAAAGCTGTCCATACACTTAAGCACATCTACACTTCAAACAAGCAACCATAAAAAAACCAAAAAACAAACAAAAAAAAAAAACAACCACCATGCAAGTTACCACATCGCCCAAAGAATGAGAGCACACTGCCTGTGTAAGATGATTAGATGCTTCCCTGGCTGCTGCGTGGGGAAATTCTGACAGGACTTTCATGCAGATTTGTCATCTCACCTCACAAGATTAGCATCAGAGGACAGATCGCGCTAGCTGTGTGGCATTTTCTTCTTTTCAATGTGATCAAGTCAGTCACTTTTCAGACCCTTCCTTTTATCTAACAACTGGTGGGCAGAGAATTCCATACACATCAGCCTTCTAGAGCTGCTATTCTTAACCCTACTTATACCAGGATAAAAGAGGAAAAGTGCCCTAGTTTCAGCTTTGATACTTCTTTACAATCCTTCCTCAGTAAGAAATTCATGTTCCTTGCTTATTCTTTAAATACCAGTGGAGTTTATGGAAATAAACGATGTCATGCTCAAATACTGTAATCTATTACATGATTTTTTTCTCCCTTAGGCTCCAATTTTCTCCTTCTAGCAAATGAAAAATAGTTTGTGAGACAAGAAAATACAAGAAGAAGTAATACTTTAGAATTCAAAACAAAAAAAAAATGTGACCATGGGAAGCATAAACTAACTGCTGAAATTACCTTACAAGTATTTTTCAGGGCATTAAGGGCATGTTCTTTTAAATTACCTTGGGCCAGTCCCAGTAACATTTTATACTAGGAAAAAAGTAACTAAAATAACTGGCAATTACATTCCTGTTACAAATACTGAGATTTTCATATAGACAAGCCACAGAGAACAGCTTTCTCCCTTTAACTTCCTTCTTTTGTTACAAATGGCACAATTTTTATTTTTGACACTAGGTGGGTATGACAAAGATTGGACCAAGCCTTTCAACATGCATTAGTCACCAACTTTATAAAATTATACAGACTTAAGAAATGAAAACAAGCAATTCATAACACGAATTAGTTCACTCACTTGTTGCCTCTTTTCAATCTTCAATTTCATTCGGACCTGAATGCACTTTAATGTGTATCTATACAAATCCCACGAAGCAACCTGCATTTGGCGTTTGTGAAATGCACCCATCAAGTTACCACAAAGAAAAATCACAGCATTGGCAAGTAGCTGCACAAGAAGAAAAATATTTACCTACTGCAGAACTACTGTATTCACGAATACACATAGTAGTCCCTTAAAAACAATCAATCCCGGGCCACGTTCAATTTTTATCTGACCCTGTCACATGCCAAATCAGTGTTGCAATTAGCCAGGATGTACCTGGGAAACACAAGCTAACTTTCACAGTCACAGGCATTCCTGTATGAACATACAGTAATACAATAAAACAGAAAATTCTGCTATATCATTTAACACTTGCAGGCACCAGTGTTTGATTTAGGGAGAAACCAGTCTACAAACTCATGCATCAGCATGCTGTGTGAAGTCTGACACACACCTGCATCAAAAGAGCAGGGGGTGCTCCTTTGAACACACCCTATTAATAAGTGTTGGGAACCCTGAAAGCACCCAGTAGCACTCCCAGGCCCTCCTGACTCCCCAGGGCAGCAACAGCCCTTTTGATCCACCCTGTAAGGCGGTGACAGGTGAAGTTACATAGACCCATCTGAAACTGCACAGATTGGGAAGAATGACTGTGACAAAGTTTGTCATATTTTCAGTAACTTAGTTAAAAAATTAAAATAATAATTCTGCTTCTTTCACTTAGGTCAGAAAACCAACGTGCATTATAGATTAAAATAATTGCCATTTTAACTACCAAATTGCAAAACACATTGGGCCCAAGCTCCAAATCCATGAATTTGGAACATCCATGCAGAATTTTGGAACTTATGTAAACAGATTTGTTATGCCAATATCAAATGGTAATATGACTTGGATATTTAATTACCTAACCAAGTAGTATATCCTTACCTGAAATAGAAAGGATTCCTTATTTTCCTGAGAAGTCACGCTTACCATGATGCTTAGAACAATAATATGGGAGAGAGCAGAAAGCACACTAATTATGACAGCACCTCTCATCCCAAAAGGTAACATGGTATAAACTGTGAAGATTATGAATAGAAAGAATGGCACCTTTGGAAAGAAAGAGAGAGAAAAAAGAAAGAAAAAAAAAGAATCACACATACATGTTATTAAGTGCCTGACAAAAATCACTACAGAACAAAGAGGAAAGCAGCAGGATTCTTGCTCATTTTCAGGCTGGATATTTCAAAAAACACAATTAAAAACATAAGGACAGTGGTAGTCCTAAGAGCTTTGTGGGAATTAGCAGTTCTAGATTCATAGATAAGACAGTTTAACATGTCATATCACCTTTAAGTTTTTCAGTTGTCCTTGCCCTTCATCCTTAATTTATCCATTACAGCTGAAGATATACTTTGTACATCACGTATCAGGAACAGTGTGTTGCAAGGATAGCAATATTGTATAGAATCAGATTTCTCACCTCCAAGTTATTATTCTAATTTTAACATCACCCGATCACATGTGTACGTTTACTCCATATTTCATAAGTACCAAAAATCCAACCAGTGCTTCCTGGTGCTGACACAAGAGAATAATCATTATTCCCACTAATTACGTGTTCAGCTGCACAGATTTTACAAAACGCACAGTGGTCCACTAAGCTGCTAGGGATCAGAAGAAAGGTCTATAAAACTTGAATCGATATTTATAGATGTGTCAAAGTGTTCAGCTTATATAT
>VYZM01022031.1:146813-182457 GCA_013398915.1 Dromas ardeola | reverse complement strand
AACCCTGATCAGAGGAAAATGTTGTGGCATTCCTGGCTCAGCTCCATCTCATCATTGCAACTCAACTTGTGCCATTCCAGACATGAGCTTCCTTCAAGGAAGTCTCAAGGCCCAGTCTGCACTTAAATGTTTTGCCAGAACAGATAGCTTGGTTGGGACAACAATAAAAAAAACAAGCAAGCAAATAAAAGTTTTCATTCAACAAAAGTAATCTTTTCATGTTCACCTTTACTATTTTAGCNTTCATGTTTTATCACAGCTTGGAAAGGGGAAAAAAAAAAAAAAAAATAAATCTTTTTCTGCCATACGTACAACCCCTACCACACAATGTTCTGAACGCTGTGTAATAGTTCTATAAGCATGAACAAGCAAAGGTCATACCTGCATTTAACTAGTAGCTTTAATTAGTGATAAATTCATAACTTGAGATAAAAGTCTGAAATTAACCTATTCAATTCTACTTTCTAGTCTAAGGTCTCCTTATATTTTAGGCTTTATGTCAACATTAATTAGTTATTACCAAATGACAGCAACACAAGACATTGGCTTGCAGCACTGAAAGCAGCAAAACCAAATCTTGCTTCATTACGTTTGTACTTATAGTTAAGAACAGTACATTTTCTTTTTTCCTAGGGTAATAGCTTCTTCCTTAAGTTAAAAAATACTGAATAGCAACTGTAAATACACAGTGCTGGATCCAGGCCATAATACAAATCAGATTTTGGTTGTTTAACTGATAATTTATATCTATCTTTATTTCAAATAAAGAGGGGAAGGGGACAAGTCAGTAAAACAAGATAAAAAGTCATTTTTATTTCATTAAAAACTCTTCTGTTTACATTATGAGAGCCTAGGAGGAGTTTCCTACAGATTATGATATTTTTGGCATCATGAAATTGCCTGTCTTCTGATCAGAGATACTAAGCAATGAACTTTAGCCACACCCAGCTATGCCAGGATGTGTCATTAATTCTTATTGTTCACTTCACCTCTCCCACTGATTTGAAAATATGCTCCCTAGGGCACACCCAGCTCCAGAGTGCTTTATACATTTCTTGAACACCACTTTGACCCATATAAATTAAAAAAGCAAGTATTATTAATGAAAAATTCTCTTAAAGATGAATTCATAATAATTAAGGCTTAGTAAAAATCTTAAAAAAACCCCAACAATTCAATTACAACTTAAAGATGTAATTCCTGCATAGATTTATGCAGCTATCCAATTTTCTCAGGTGAACTCTATTTTCCCTGTAATAAAGAATACAAACTAAAATTGACTATAATAAACTAATAAAACCAATTTAGGAAAGTGAACCTAAACCTCAAGAAAAAAATATTATGCAGTTATAACATTCAGAAAAAATAGAGCCCACAAACACATTCGTATATACTGACTACCGGTTTTACCTGAATGAACAAGATATACATACCTGTTCCCACAGCTGATAATCTTTTTTTTTTTCAAAAAGAGAGACATATCCCACGATTAGGAAGCAAATCCAAATCGTAACTCCAAATAAGGTTAGCCATCTCCGAAATAGGGATTCAATACATAAAAGTACGTACATGACTGCAAATATGACAAGAGCAGCACATACTGCAATAATGAAGGCAAGATGGTAACGTGCTTCCTGCAAAAGCAAAACAAAGTGTTATATTTGATCTAAATGTTGCCCTTAGAAAAAAAAAAAATGGAAAATGCATCTATACTGTCCTGGAAACAGCTTAGATAGCTTTAAAACATGCTAACCTGAGCTCCTAAGTAGTTTAGCTGTGGCAGGATTAACACTTTCTGATATTCACACGTACAGAGGTAATAAAATAAATATTATTATAGATACCTAGCCTACCCCAGTTCCACCATTATTATTTCCCAAATTACTGGGTTTGGTTTTGTTTTTTAAACTAACTATACTACATTGTATAATGCAGATGCAAAAAAGAAACGCATTTAAGGAGTTCAAGCTTTGCTAAAAGGAGTGTAACAGCTATTTTCCTAAGTTTTACAGGAGATGACTTTTAACATACAAATAGTGTTGCTACTTCTTTCCTTTTTTAAGAAATAAAAGCTAAAAGGGATAGAAGTGCAACTGGTAAGATTAGATCTGGTGCTAAAGAGACACTTAAAGACGCTTTATCATGAAGCACAGTATTTGGAAAGTAGCTTAGAAGGCAATGAAGGATTATAACAGCTTCCTTATTACCTTTTTACAACATTATCTTTAAATCAACTTCCCTTTTTTACCAGTTGTAAACTGGGCTGGCTTGAAGAAAACCTAATTTCTTTACAGAGAATCATATTATGCTACACAACAAAAAATTATTTAAGCTGCATCTTTCCTATGTCTGTAGGATCCCTGCTCTTTGCTAACTAACTATTGATTGAACAGATCACCTGTTGTACTAAGAGATTCCTGTAGTGTTTTTACTATCAAAAAAAAAAAAAGAATAAGAATTAATATCTACAAATCCTTAAAAAAAAATATCACCTCAGGTATTCATAACCAATGAATCACTATATTATTTTACATTTCTTAGATTTCTCTAAAAAGAAAATATGAGAAATGCAGGACATTTTAACTTAGGTTCCGGTTCCTTCCTTTGCCCTGTTATTACTTATTTACTATTGTAACTACCATTTTGCATAGATTATGATTTCTTCATAACATATAGGAAGGAAAGAACAATCCTTACAGTAACTGTGCATGCACCTAACAACACTGTCTCCTCTCTTCCCTGTCCCTTCAAAAACATACACAGCATTACATGCACAATTACTTGATTTCTTTCAACATTACAACTTTGATACTATGTCACTCAAAAAAATTATTTAGCCTGAAAGGTTTTGTGTGCCTTTATAGTGATTCCTTATCAGCTTTGAAAGCATCAAACACAAAGAAAAAAAAGTATACTCACATCAGTGACAAAAAAGATTATAATTAGAGTAGTCCAGAAGATGGTTGCAATGAAGAGCAGCAATAGCAGGAGTGGATGCTGCTGGCTTGTGTAGCGGTACTTCTCATAGAGCGGGTCAGATATCTTGCAGTCATCATTGTCGTTGAAGAAGTATTTACCTTTAGCTGGCATTTTCTCCCAGGTTGGCTGCTATTTCTCTCAGTTCCCAGTGCACACAATAAGACACAGCTGAAGATACTGCTTCAAAGAGAAGTTTTGTCTTTTCACTGCTGCCTCTGCAATCTTTAGGCACATCAAGTAACCCACATTCTCTGATTGTACTTCTCATGAGCATTAACTTCAGATTTCCAGTGCAACCAAAAGCAAAAAACTTAGCCTCCCCAAAACCACGGGCAATTCATCATCAGCTCTACGCATGAATCCCTAGATCAACTTGTATTTGTGCAGCTAGGAGGTTTTTGGCGTGGTCTTTTTTTTTTTGTTATTATTATTTTGCAAGTCTCTAACTCCTTTCCATAAGCTTGAATCTCACTTCCTGCGATGAACTCTGCAGAGTGACAGTATTATTAAATTAATGTATTCAGTTAAGTGTACACAGTGTTTCCCAAGGAAAAAACAAAACAAAACAAACACAACAAAGCACATTCCTTAAACTTCCCATCTGCATGCTCTAACCAGCAAGCAAAAGCTGTTTCGTGCTGGCAGGGTGGAAGCCCAACAGCCCCGTGCGTGGGCAACGCTGCCCAGCAGCCGCAGAGGCAGGGCTCGGGCAGTGCTCGCCAATGGCTGCTCTGCGCACACCACTGCACCTTTCTCTAGCAACTGAAACATTTTCATATGAAAAAGGTACTAAATTCGTTTCCTTTTGAGCAAATGACATCGTTGTGTAACTGAATACTAACAACTCTTTTGAAGTCGTGCACGCGCCTGTGTGGATGTATATATATAAAACTCTTGAATCACAATACGCATTGTTTTTATTTTTTTCCAAAACATGCATCTTAATTTTTAAGAAATCCATTTTTTATTCCATTCACACTTGAATTAGAAGGCACATAAAATGAGAAAAGAATACAGCTGTCAAAAATTCATTAAGTTTTTTTTTTTAAAAAGATACTTAATATCTAGTTCTATATATTTCATTCAACTCTAATTAATAGTGTTTCCAAGGCAATAGGTGCATTCTGTCAACAGTGAACATTAAGGAATGAACTGTATTGTTAATTACTAGTGAACAATGTTTTTCAAATAGGTTCATGAATATAGTTCATTCAATGCCAGGAGAGATAAAACAAAAAAAGCAGGGGGATGGGATGGAGGGAAGCATGAAAAGCGGGATTTCAGAAGAAGTCTTATTAGAACTTGATAACAGGACAACAGCTTCTTTGCCACTTGACTGCTGTCACCATGGTGCCCAAAGCCATTGCTCTGGAGAGAAACAACCCGCCAGAAGACTTGTAGAAAAGCCAAATCCTAGCCAGTTACCCTGAAAAGGCAAAACACTTAACCACACACGTGTTTAGACTGCATTCACAATACAACCAGGAGTGTTAAGGAAGACGTTTCAGAAACCATACTGAATGATTTAGCCTAGGTAAACAGAGCCAAACACTAGCATGCTACCCAATTATTAGTGACAAGGCAGGCAAAAGCAGATATACCAATACTGAGACTGGAAAAAAAAAGTTAACTTTTGCAGCAAAATGAGTAACTAAAACTTCTTGCTCAGAGTATATCACAAACTTGGATTAATCACAAAAAGAGAAAGACCATCTTGCGTGACTTTTATTCATTAACACCCAGAATAAACTCACATATGTATTAAAAACTGAAATAAAATGGAAGACATCTTTCAATACATCTTCCTGTGTATAGTTAATGGTACACCTAATATCTCACCTGTACTGGTTACTACTGAACTTTTCTTCATAAAAGGTCTCCCATTTTTCACCTGAAAAAATTCTCGTTACTCATACCATCTGCATGTGCATAATAATGCTCTCGCAAAGGTATGTGAATGGATAATAGAAATCACTGACACTTAAAGGTAAAGAAGATGCCAAGAGGAAATTGAAACATTGAAATCATGCGCAAACGCATTTGCCAAGTCATACAGGTTTCTGCAGAATTACTTGAGTGTAGGCCAGTTTTTTCTGAAGAGAAAACTATCAGAAGGTGTGCACATGGACAAATATTTTAATGTTGATTTGTCTTTCAGTAACAAAGACAACCCACTATAGACAGTGGGAAGGTTACAACTCCGATGCACCAGAGGCAGACAACTTGCTAAACAGCCTGATGAATTTACCATCACGATAGCGGTGCAGGAACACGCTGCCTGATGTGATCCACTATACATGAGACGACAGGCTTGTCATCCCAGTTCCCTCTAAAAAAGTGTATTTTCAGAATAAAAACAATGAAAAAGTTCTTTAATATGCTTGCAGAAATCTGATTTTGAGGGTAATTTTTATGATCTAGGTATTTTGAGAGGCAGCTCTATTTTTCCAGTTAGCAGAACCAAATCAATTTTCTAAAAATAACTATTAATTAAGCAGTAACACATTTGCAATTATGAGAGACAAATAATCCCGTCTTGGGCTACTTACTATTGAAATCCAAGAAAAATAACTTCACAGCTTGCTTTCTGTAATTTATTCTTCTGACCATGTTAATGAAAAAACAACACCAGGGACAATCTCTGTTCTACAGAACTATACTGCGTGGCTGTGGTTCAGTTATCTAATGTTGAAAAGATGAAAGAGACGTCAAATGTCAGCTTGGAACTATCGCTGAATATTATTTAAGAGTTTTACAGAACACCAAGTTGAAGAGACATATCTCTTCACTAGCTTAATCCTTTTTAATAAAAAGAGATTGCTACCTTATAATTTTTTTTATTCTTGCACTGATCTTCGTAGAAGTAATTATGAATTACTCCTACGTCATGGCATTTTCTTCTCAAAACCCTGTTAGTAAGGAAATCCCCAAACGGCACTTTATTGGTTTACCAAGAATCTATAGCACACTGCATAAATGCTACTTTGAGAGGAGTAATTCAACTCCGAACTAGTTTCAATTTGCATCCCATGTCCCACTGCCACTACCATCACCCTTTCTAAAAAGTACCACAGAGCAACTTGTGCTCCTTCAGTATCAGTTAAATATTTTTTAAATTGCAAATTACTTGCAACGCACAAAATTAGCTATTTGAGAATCATGCAATTATGCATTAGTTGAACAAACACATTTTTACATGTGACAAACGTAATGGCCTGCTAATCATCATCATATAACTGAAAACAGAAATACACACACATTAGTACAGGAATTCTATTTCCGCTCCAAAACCACTACAAACACGTAAACAGCTTTTTGCCCCCCCCTTTTTTTTTCTTTTTTAAAAACATTACTGGCATTACCTCTTTCCATTAACATACAAGAAAATCTTTTGTTTAAGAAACTGTAATAGACTTAGCTGAAAGTCATCAGTTTTTGTGCCCTTACCCCTTCTCTGAATTTTTTCTGGCAACCTTCTAAAAATGTAGAAGACAGACTTGAGAGAGAAGAATATTCTGTTTCATGGATGGCACCACACACTAGCAAAATCATCAATTTAACACACTCCTGTTTATATATTTAAGGATCACATGAGCACCGTGCACCACAGCATCACTTTTGCTTTTCTTGGTCATTGTTTCTTGGAAATTTGCCACTCTAACACCACAAAAGAGGTGTAACCCTGAAACAGAAACAGGCCACAAAAACCAAACAGCACTCCCAGAAGCACCAGTGCCAAACACCCCAAGCCAACTGGGGAACTGGATCTGGGCTGCTGCCATAAAACCATGGAGCTCTGATCATCAATTTATTGTGAAAAAGCCTGATTTCTTTAGAAGCCTTCACTGTGTTCTGAAGAATTGGAAAGGAGAAGGAACAATTTGTCAACCACATTACTATATATAAGAAACAACCCCAGCAGTATGGGTTGGAAACTGTGCTGAGAACCTACAGGAACATCTACCAAACAAACGAATACAATTTAGTCAGATCTGGGTGAGCTCCACAGCCATCTGCAGGCCAATTAATGTGAAAAACATTTGGTCAGAGAAAGTAATTTGCCCAGTCAATATGTAAGAACAAACACTGGACATGTGATAGGCATAAAAAAATTGGACAACAGGATTCCTTCCACAACATGAATCAGAACAGCTACAGCCTTCCAAATCAACTCTGTTTCAAGCCACTGGGAACAAGGTTGTGTTCAGATTCAGCAACAAAAACTTATCTAGGTAAGCACTGGGCAAGACCTGGCCCACATGCACAGCCACATTTCCCTTGCAAGCAAAAAAGACAACATATCCATCTTCCACAAATCTGGGTATTTCTGACTGCTCCATGCTTGCCTTCCCATAGATAGGAATTTTCAAGCATAGCTAAACTCTCTGGTCTCCTACTGACAAAGCCATTAGGATTTTGTTACAAAAACATATGAATCAAATGTGTCATTAGGCTACTAGGCTTGCACTGAAGATCTTTTGTTCTCCTGGGCTAGTTAAAACTGTCCACAGTGTTTTGTGTCAATAAGCAACATTTCCTTAAGAATTGGCCTGGATTCAACAGTTGCAGAATAGACATGAGTGTACTACGGAGCCTATAGAGACCAAGTGTTTTAAAGACAACTAACTGAAACACAATATCATGAGCTACACTAACAAGTCCTATTACAAAAGCCAGAAAAGCTTCTTTCTTTTGCAGTTTGCTCAAGAGAAGTAGCTACAAAAAAGCAAGTCTCTTCACAAGGAAAACTAACCCGGGAAGATGCATCGCACAGACCAACATTTTACTGAGGCAAACAAAGTTCCGGGCAGAGGAGGCAAATCATCTGATGTGGTGAGAACACAATTCCTTGTGCCTCCAAAGCAGCAAAGACTCTCCTCATTTCCCATTTCCAGTCTTGTCATAAAAAATATGCAATGTATCACTAGGTAACAGCCTTCCCCCCATGCATTTGCATTGCAGGCATATTTTCATAATATAGCTAATTACTAAACAGACCATTCTTCCATCTTATTTCCTAAATAGGCTGTTACTAGTTTCCAAGGCACATTAGCACCGTATTTTCCATTCTAATAGCCAGCTGTCACCCAAATAATTTTGTTAGCATGTCAAATTTCATTCTCTGGTCAGGTGATCATCTGTAAAATAACGTACATGTTTGTGAGATGGAGGTGAATTTTGCCTCCCAGTGATTCATTCAGCCCTACCTGTGCATACTCCAACCCGCACTGATGAAGCAAGCACCGAACAGCCAGTAAAAATCAAGTTGATTTTTCTATCTCTTGAAATAGAATCATATCAAATTCTTGCATTTCATAAGCCCCTTGAAGCTTCTGGCTGCAAAGGTTTTATTTCTCTGAAACAATACCGAACAGGCAAATGCTGTGAAGCTCCAGGCTTCTCAAGATGCCTCTCAAAATATATTGAGATTAAAACTTTAGCTTGAGTCTTCGTCCTGGTAATAACTGAAGGGTCTTGCCCCTGGGCCCCAGCTCTTTTGGCCAGCTGAAGTTAGTGATCAACTATCCAGGAGCTCTTTGTTTCAGTTCCAGCAACCTTTCCTGCTGTCTCGACAATTGTCTCGCCTCCAGAAAGTCCCTAGTCCCCACTGCCTGCTTGGAGCCAAAGGTAGGAGATGCTTTTCTATGCACATCTGTCCCAATTACGTCTTGGTCACCCACTTCCCATCTAGAGCTCAAGTTAGTAGCCCATCAGTTTTCCCCCACAACATGGAGGTGCATTGGACACACCCCACCCCCCCTTTTTTTTTTCCTCCTTTTGTTAAAGCACTGCAGGTCACGCGTCAGCCCAAGAGGTTACTTGGGGTAACTTCAGCACCTTCCTCCTCAGCAATTGTCTGCAAGGAGCAATGCGAGGGCAGATGGAAGAGGGAGAAACGGGAGAACATTGAAGGCATTGAGACAGGAGAGCAGAAAGCCACTCAGCACAGTGACTTCTCTCTTGAACCGTGGCACAAAGAGCATTCTCCCCCCAGCAATGCAAGGTGGAGTAACAGAAAGAATGATGTGCTACCTGATACAAAAATCAGATTGATAACAACAAAACAGCTTGTGGGATAGCCCTCTTTTATAAAACTCTCTGTATTTGCGGAGCATGAACAGTTTTCAGGTGCTAGCTCGGTCGCAGGCTGGCGAGTGGATCTGGTAAACCTGCACCCTCCTGCCCGCTCTCTCACTCACGCAACTGGATGCACAGATTGACAGCGATCACGTCCTTTCTCCCCTCCCTTGGGAGAATTATTCACAGCAGCTACTGAGCAAGTTAATGGCTTTCCAAATGGGACCCAAGTATGTTGCAGTTCTATTCTTCATTTCAAAACTACTGCTGTATTCACAAACACATCCACAGTAACCTCCTGTGTTAATATTGTTAGTAACAAATTGTTAGTAACCGCCTAACAATTTTTAAAGTATTTATTCACTTAGCTGTTCATTTGCCAAGGACTCAAGTCTTGCTCACCTAAAGCTGTCTGTTCACTAAAAGGCAATCTCACCCATGAAATACTAAAACAAACCCTAATAGCAAGAACCAAGTGAAGTGATATACATTGCCTTATTCCTCTCAATAACTGCTGCACAAAAGCAAGCAGAACCAGTTTTTCCATCTCTAACTACTACAGCACCAAAGACAGAGGTTACAGGTTTGATTTCCATTCCATCTTCTGTTTCACACAAATAACAACAGTGTTTCTGAAATTACTTTAGCAATTTCCATGACAAGAATGATTGCTGACTGTAATTACCCATTAGTAGATATTAAAAGGGAATCAGGAATCTATAAACATGCAGCAGAATAATTGAAGGAGATTAGTAGATGAATTATGAATCTCAGGCAAAAATAATCTCCAGTCTAGTGGACTCCACTACTAATTCAGTCTAGGAAATGAACAAATCAATGCCAGCAATCCAAGTGTATACCACAGGAAATACCATTCAAGTTAAAGACAACACTTCTTCCTTTTACGCTGTGCTTTCAAATGCTAGCCTGCAGTCACCTTAGCTTTTTCTACTCATGCAAAAATAGTAAATGGAGAACAGATGCATTTTTAATTATCTATCTGTTAGTAGTGGTAAATACTACTTGCACAAGTAAATTTCTTTACAAAGATAAACCATTTTTTTATATATATTTTGAAGGTTTTCATGTGAAATTTCACCTTCCTTAATTACACTGAATTTCTGAAGAGCTCCTTCTGCAATACAGAAAAATCTTATATTTACCTTCTATTTTCTCACAAAAAGTGAGCATACCCACTTCAACACATCATCACGCAAAACTATATTTACATTGAAAAGCCAAATCAATACAAAAAAGTAGTCTGTCATTTGAAAAAAATTAGGAGGCAGAAGAAATCCCACCATGTGTCAGAGTAATCAGGCTAAAATATGACACTACATCACCCAGACCGTGCCCTTGAACATTGAGAGCCACGGCAATGATAGCACTAAATATACTGCAAAGAAAGCGTTGAAATTAAACTTTTTTAATTCACGTTCTTATTTCACTAGATTCTTATTTAATTAGATTGCTGCTTCTTGTGACATATTTTCCCCAGCCTTTAAAAGAGGAATAACTAGTTTTTTAATTTGTAAACAGTTTATCAGTCACTAGTAGAAATGGAAGATGTGAAATAACAGAGGTTGTGGTTTCACAAACACCTGAGCCCAACAGTTGGCTCAGGCCACCCAAAGGAGAAAGGCTCACCCACTCGGACACCCTGTCCTGTGCCAGGTGCACAGCCTGCCTGCCCCAGCATCCAGATCCTGCACCCACCGGGCTCTCTTCTGAGCCTATTCACCAAACACAACAACAGAAAGCTATTTTTGGCAGGTCGCTTCTCTGTCAGGGTGGTGCAGTGTGACAGCAGAAGTACAGATGAGCTCTGGCACTGGCCCAGTGTTTGGAAAGGAAAGGCAAACCAAAAGTAGGAGAGCAAGGGCAGGAGTTGTTAAATTGACTCATCACTTCTCACGGGTCTGCAGCCTAAGAAAAAGAATACCAAGTTATCAATTCTAGGGTCTGGGAGTTTGCTGCTCATTTTTAAATATCACTATTATTACAGGATGTGCTTTGAGGAAAGAGATTACAGTCACAGAAAGAAACCTCTATGCTACTGATCCAGGTACAACAGAGAAATGGTGACAGGAGATGGCTCAGGAAACTGAAGATATATAATTTAAGACAAGCTCACAAATTAAGATAGTAAAACCCAAGAAGAATCCATATAACCAGATTGGTGCAACTGAATTACATGGGAGGGTTTACTACTGTTTTAAAGTTGTCTATTGTGCAAACATATGATGGTTCAATCATCAAATCTATTAAGCCTTCCAATTAACTGCTGAGCCTGGCTCAGCAGGAAAAAAAGTAAAAGGAAAAGTGTCCTTTTATAATATTAGTTTTCATAAGCAGCAAACTCCAGAGTGTAAAAAGATGTATCACACCAGAAGGGAATTGAGCTGTACTTTGCATCTTTCAAAGTCCAAGTTGCGTGATTATTTCGTGATTCTTAGACTCCCTGTCACATCTTACAGATCGATTTTCTGACTTTACCTGATTTAAAATTGAACTTACAGCTACAAAAGTCAATATTCCACTAACGCTAAGTTTCAGTGACCTATTTAAAATGAATGTCTTTGAACACAGTAGCCTCAGAAGTCAGGATAGCTTCGTATTATGTAATTTCAGTTTAATTATATCAAAATATAATTGTGAAGTTATTTATAGTAATGAAACCTGCAATATTAAGCTATATAAACTGCAGAGAAAAAAAACAACCCTGAAACACAGAATAGTTAACTTGAACACTATGGGGACAAATAGAGTTTTCAACTGAGGTAGGAACAGGGATGGAGTGTGTGTTTTTGTAAGCCGCAACAATTTCTACTAGAATACCCCTGATATTTTCAGAAGATTTTTTTTTAAGGAAAAAAGAAGTATTACACTAGGTAATACTCAGCCTATACTGACATTAGTGATAAGAAAAAAAAAAAAAACAAACACTTCAAGAAAGTTATGTTTAAACTGTCATGAGTTTTTTTCAGACATTATAATTTAGGACACAGAATTATAAGCATATGGCAAACAAAAGTTCTCAGATTGCAAAACTTCAATATAATTACTTAATTACATCTAGAATTAAATCTCTCTCATTTGTATGGCAGTATTAGTTGATGTGACAGAATAGAAGGACATAACTTGGCTCTTCTAACTATGGCTAGATAAGCCAACAGAGGTTCAAAAAGAAAAAAAAAAGAACAAAACAAAAATCATCACTGTGAACAGGAGTATAATAGGCATCACACATTACTCTTATTTCTTCCCTGTCTCACTTAGTTATTTAGGGGGAGTGTTACAGTTCAACACAGAAATGCATCTTTCCCACCTCTAGGGCAAATAGTGTATTTGCACAGAACAGGTGCAATCATAATATGGCAAGGGATAAGAGTCACGCTATGGGCGGGAAGAAGATAAAACCTGTCCAGAGCAAGATAAGAAATCACTTGCCATTTAGGCTCAATCCAACTAAAACCAGTAAAACAGAGAAGGAGGCTCAATGACAAAACCCTCTCTTTCCTACCTACAACACTTCTACGCTACTGGAGTGAGTAGAAATACATACAGGCATCTGAAATTCAACTAATGCACTGACATCAACAACTTCAGTTTCTTCAGCCTTTTTTTTTCCCCAGGCTCTAATATTTCAGATTAACCAACATTGACATGTACACAGAAAACGTGTCACTAAATAGTAGGTAACGGACCTTTAAGGCTGCTCAAAGCACAAATCAGCACTATATTCCTACTGGACTCTGTTATCAGTACAGATTTCTATTACAGAACCCAGTATTTTTATCAAGTGACCAAAATGCAAGAGTAAACCATAACGTAAGGACAACATCACTTGTGTCTGCTGCCAAAGGCCAAAACGGTTATTTCTATCTGAATTTTTGCTTACTCAACAGTATCATCTGTATCATTTTTCAGATCAGTGTTTCTGCCGAAGTGATCAGACCCACTGGCAATCTCACTTTGGAAATAAACCTCAGCCCAAGTCCAAGAGATGGACAACAGAAAAAAACACAATTCTGTATCAGTACCTGGAGCGGTGTGCTGCAGGGTGATATTACAGTACAAATATTTTTGTTAAGATATAAAACACCCTTTAAGTTTCAGAAAGAAAAGCCTTCATACTATTAATGAAACAAGGGAGAAGGAGAGGAAATAGATTAAATCCAATCGCCCTTTTACTTAATGACTAGTACTTCAAGAGTAAGTCCTGTCAAGTACACGTTTTAAAAATCTTATTTCTATATAATTTTTATTACAGGGGAATTTAATGTTCCCCAAACTTCTTCACGTGTCAACCGTGCAACATTTGTTACGCCACCACATCCGTACTTCACAGCCAAAGAAACTAAAACTAACACTTGCAATGAGGAAGTCCCCTCCCTTGGAGGGTAAATATTAAAAACACCACCACCAAGACATAGCTACGCTTCTAATAGAAGCGGTGTTTCTACAGTCATACCCTACCTTAGGACACAATAGCAAACACACACAACTCTTTTTTAAAAAAGTTTCCCAAAATGTAACATTGGGTTTAGGAAGGTCCTTTGCAGACTCAATCTGAAATAAAACAATGATAATGGGATGCAAACCTCTGAAATCTTGTCTTTGAAGTCCTCCTTGACAGCAACACACACTTCAAAATTGTTAGGAGTTGTATACGTATTTTTCACTGAACCAGACAACATGCCACATGAGCCAAGCATTTGTGAGTGCCTGGGTAAGCCCTCTTGGATCACAGGAAAAGCCAAGCTGTGCAGCAGCAGCAAGAGCTTTCCACTGACAACCAACATGCCTCACGGGATTATTTTCTTCTACACTAAGTTTTGATTGTCTGCTAAGGTAATGGAATGTCTGAACACAGACCTAATTGCTATCATTCTTCTCGTTTCATCTTACCATTTTCAAAAAGTTTTGCTTGACAGCCAGCCCTACTGTTCCCAACTCTTAACACCGGAAACCTGCACCATGTAAAGCACTGACTCACAATGGGAAACACGGGTATCTCAGCTGGGAACAGCCAAAATGAAGCAGACTTTTAAAATTAAATTCTCCTTAAACAGATTTATCCTTTGTATTGTCCATTTAACTAGTATTAAAACAAAACTAGTTAATACCAAAAATCTGAAATAATACGATAGTCACAGCAAAACATCAGGATATGGCAAAAGTCACTTTTCTGAAAAGCTATGCAATTACTGCCTCAGAGCAACATGAAGTCCACAGAAGAACTTTCCAAAATAGCGAAGTATGCAGCCGTGACCCTAGTGAAGGTTATCGCTGATCAGTATCTGAGCACTCCCCAGGGCTGTGTGCACCCATTGAGAAAGCACTTTTTACCTGGACTGTAATGCTGAGCTGTGCATAACAGATTACTCTGGGGTTTTATGGTCCTATATCTTACTGAGACTACTGATAAAAAACACGTGCTTGTTGTTTGCTTACCATTACAGGCCACAGGATTCATCAGAAAAAGTTGTATTTCTCCACTCCACTATGGTCTGTTCAATCATTTTGAAATTCCTGCAGTAGAGTGAGCACCACACACTCAGGTATGATCCTTCACTCCGAATCTTTTGATGTATCACAGGCACCAACCTGCAACAAGACAGGGAATCTTTACTCCCAGGAATCTTTACTACAGGGAATCTTTACTCCAAGGACCACTTGTAAGCATTAACGATGCTTCTATTTCTTCCCCTCGTAGTTCAAGGAAGAAAATACTAATCAATCTCCGTCTCCAAATATGATAAACATTTTACCCAGACAATCAATAGATCAATAGAAGAAAATGTACTTAAACATACTGTGGCAAGCTGCAGCCTGAATATAATTTGATTGAAATACTTAATGATAGATGGAAATGGCTGAAAAGAAGGCTGAAGACTAATGAGAGGTATCATCTTTATGCTAACTGATACCAATGGTTTTCAAGCAAGGTCTGTGTGACAGCAAAGGATACTCTGCTAAAGACAGAAGAGTGTTTCACTAACTTTTACTAACATTCACTAACATTCTTGATGATGAGAACCTTAATTTTTCAGTAAGTTTTATTACACACAAGATCAAATATCAGCAATTAAAAAAAACCACCACAAGAAAAACTGAATAAAATAATGTATAATACAAAACAGCATAAAATATTTTGGATTTTGTTTAGGATTTTGGATCACAGATTGACAATATGGCAGGAAAACCAGTAAAAAACCCAAAACATTTCCTCCCTGCACCTTACAGCTCTAGATAAAGACTTATCTACTGCTAGGGTGGAAATGAAGATATTCTGCCCACTAGGTTTTCTTGTCTTGGAGAATGAGAAGGACAGAAAGGCACATTCCTAGGATATCATGAACAGAAAATTGTATTTCCAGGTAGGCAGATGATCAGAAGACATCGTCAGGTTATCATCTCTGAACTTGGTGCACCAGCTCTCTAGTAGGCAAATGCATATCATACATAACAGCTCTTGGCTTTCTCTTCCCCTCTTCCTGCCTTATCATCTTCACATGCATTATGGGAACAACTGTTTAGATGTGACAAGATGCCAAAGTAGTTCAATACCTCAGCAAAGTACCAGGCACCGGTAGGAGGCATGGTTGCTAACTATTCATTGTTGGAATCCAGCACACCCTCACCAGGGAGAGGAACCACGAAGGGGAATAAATGGTTATACAGCAGTGTTGAAACAATGACCCAGAGTAGAAGAGGCCCAGAGCAGGAAACCGAAATTAAGATGTCAGTGGGAAACCTGATACAAGTTAAATAGGTGTGCTGGGAAGGGAACAGACCAACACCTATTTTGTTGTTCATCCCAAAGCTCTGTCACTAGAGACCCAAGCTAAACTGCCAAATAATCTATCACAAAATCAGAGTGGATGCAAAGTATTTTATTGCAAAAATAATTCAAATAAACCTATAGTAATTTTCTGTGAAATCTTTTCTAGGATATACAAATTACTTTAATCACCACCCAAAATAGGCAGTCCATTCTATTACAGTGTGTTAAATGCCCAGTTCATACCCAAGCCCTGGGACAGTTGTGACCAAGTCCCATTACCTTTTGGCCAGGAGTTAGCTCCACCTAGCCCAGCCCAATGGGCATCAGTATTTATAAAAGTTAGGTGGAAACCAGAGATGATTCTTAAGAAAAAGATAAAGATCCTGAAAAAGCCTTCTGGCAGTCTTGGAGACAGATGAGAGGAAAAAACAATAAGAGATCATCTGAAAACGCAGATACAAATCTGCTGTGTCTGTGCGTGTGTAAAAGCAGAAAAAAATAAGACTTTGTTTAACCTTTGTTACATGTTCAATCTGGACTGCCCAAATAAGCTGCTTCTTTACTTTCACCTTATTATGTATCCACCATTAAGGATGAGTCCCCGGTAATCAGCAGAGAGATGCCTCATATTCCTTTGAAACAGACCAGTGCTGTCTGTAGAGCAATACTGGGCAGCAGTTTACTGGTTGGGAAAATGAGGAGAATGCCCAAATAATTTAAGGTGCCCCCCAAATTTCATAATGCCTTTTAGAAGATTATACTATGACAGTTTTAAAAATCATCCCAGAAACAACACTCTTCAGAGTGTTTTGGAAGATGAGCTAAAGGACCTAGAATTGTTGTTTTCAATGTTTATGAAGGTGCCTAATTGTAGCAATTTGGACTTGCAATGTACCTAGTTAGCTTTTAGAGAATGAATTTAAGGACTATGTCAAACTCACAAAGTTCCACTGTTTTTTTTTTTTAAATTTGTTTTATTTTATAAACATGTGCCTAAAAACTTAAATTTCCCCAGAGCTCCTGATAAACAGTTATATGCTAGATTTACTTTAGTTGCAGAGAGATCAAGCTGCTGCTCCCCCAAAATTGTTCTCATGACCAGGTCCTGAGGGCAGTATACTTCCTATCATACACAGACATTATAAACAAAGATAACAAGTGAGAGAAGTACTTTACATCAAAATGGGGGGGAAAGAAAAAACAAAAAAAGATTCTCTCTGTGTTTGTAACTGAAGCTTCTCAGAGGAACAGAGACCAGCCTGCTGATAAGCAGCAAGTTTCCGGAAGTAAAGTGATAGGCAGACTAAGTACTTTGAGCTATTTTTTTGATCTGCAAGAGAGACAAACCTCTCTGCATTCAACACTAACCACAGGCGCCTATTTCCCCAGCAACAGCTTGCAGGCCATTTTCATTTTGACTGAAGAACATTTAACCAGCTACATTATAAGCACCACACCTTGCTGCTGTAACAGCAGTTGCTTTTCACACCTACTAAATTGTTATTTGCGTACTATTGAGCTGGTGGATCAATGCTGCAACCTGTAGCACAGACCAGCTTTACCATGTTTTTTTAAAAAAAGCACCTAAACTTTATCACGCTAAAACTGTTACACGGCAGAAAAAACCCCCTACGGTACTAAAGAAAAAAAGTCTTCCCTTTACTCCTTAGTAACGCCTCTGTCTGTTAACCTAAAGCAAAGGAAAAAATCTTGAAAAATTCAAGTATTATTTTTTCAAGATTTTTCCTTTGCTTTAGGTTTGGAGTATTAGAGCACAAAGAAGAAAAAGACATGACAATAGCTCTTGGTCAATTTTAGGGAAACTTCATTAGCTTCAAGAAACAACAAATTTCACGTAACAGGAACTCCAGAATGGAAGGATCGATTATTTTTGTATTATGAAATCCCAGATTTATCATACTTCACCAAATGTAGCACTTGTTTAGACCAAAGACTTCCAAAATTGTTTGATTCTTCTCAGTTTTATTCAAGACATCTGTTCACTGACCATTCACCAGCATATTAAATAAACTGTGGAAATCCAGATTTCACCGTGGTTATGAAAATTATACAGAAGTTAACGAAACACCAGTTTTGTTTGACTCCTTTTCCTTTTTCAAAAAAACATCCTCCTTCACTTTCTTCTTTTGATCCAGTTATGAGATACACTTTGTATTCTGACCAGTAGTTGCATTTTTTAAGCATTATTATTAATTAAAATTTATTAATTAAAAATTATTAATGATAATAGCTTTGACTACTATTTTCAAAAGCGTTTACACTATCCTTACTCAGACTTTCTGACTGGTTCAGTAGACGCTTCCACAAACCTCTGTAAAGAAACACTGCAGTGCACCAAGGGTTTCTGGTTATCTACTTAGTTTATTTATTAACTTAAAAGTATAAAGTTGCCGTGAATCTCAAGAGTTCACCCTGTTAGTGGGCATAACAGCAACACCAATACTGCAGGAGCCCTAATCTAAATGTTCATCCTGAATATCCACAATTGTAGAAATATTTTAATTCAGTTCAAATTAATCAAATTTACACTAAGAAGTGAAATATTTTACAGGAAATCTCTTGTATCATTTTTGACTGACTTCACTAATAAATATTCTGAATGGAACTACTGACATTCATTCAAAGTCTTCTTGGGCGAAATATGGTGGCATAATGTGTACCCAGAACAGGTTTGGAAGTATTTTATATCAAATCTGTAAAAACCACATTTCATTACAGTAATTCTAACTGAAGAAAATGATGGTAAAACAAAAATGTTATTTGTATTATTAAAATATCATGCTATACTTCAACTATATCTTAACAGGTGGATCCTTCAGACACCATTTTATAAAACTGCGAAAGTTATTTCCCCCTCAGCTACAGATAGTCCATATTTAAGAACTCTCAATATTTTTCAGAAATGTTTAAAATAGGTTTCATATTATCTTTTTTAAAACTAACAATAATTTATAAATCAAACTAAAACTATTACAAATACTAAGATGCTTCTTTCTACTGCGTGGCTAACGCTTAACAGACCTTCTAAAAGTCACTTCCGTGTTATCCTAAATGACAGTATAAGGAAATAGAAATTGAACTGATGCTTAGCTTAAAGTTTACTTTATTCAGAAACATCCAAGACAGTTTACGGTTTCTAAAATTATATTGCAGAAACAATATAAATGCTTACTAACAAAAAAGAAACTCAGAACAAAGCAAACAATATTAGGTAAAACTGGCACTACTTTCTCTCCCGTACCACCTTCAAAATTACATTGAAAACCACAAGAAGAGTCAAGAGAGTATCGATTTCTCTCATAAAAGGGATTTTAAAATTCCTAAGCTACAACACGAAGGAGCATGCTGACTGTATGTGTTACAACTCACTGAACAGCCTTCAGTTCCCTTCTTCATTTTATCTCTTGTTGCATTTGAACTTGGCTACCACTGTCTTACAAACTTACATGAAATGATGTCCTCCTCTGGATACACCTAGAAAACTGTATTTCTACACAAAGACTGGTCTCTGGGGAGTAATAGGTAATTAATGCAGTAACTATTTCCTGAATGTAGGAAGTTTGAAGTAAGAGCACACACATGCAGAGCCAATCTTAAAAGTACTGCTAAGAAGGTCTCCAGGAGTGTCTGGTACAACCTTTCTTGCTCTGACAGATCTAAAGGTTATGTAGCACTGCTGGATTGATTTTCAGTTTCAGTAATTAGAGTTTTTCTACCTGGTACAGGAAGTTAATTAAGAACTTAGGAAACAGTAGTTCATATTTAAATTATTTCGCATCTTAAATTGCAACTTACTCTTTTAATAAGCAAACGCAACAACAAAAACATCATTACTACAAGGCAGTTTCAAAGAATACACTTGCAGCTGCATCTCTCCAGCTTCAGCGGAAGCTATTTGGCAAAACCTAGCGTGGGTCTATCTGAAGCTCCATTTCTCTCAGCACATTCATACTGCCATCTGGTTTACACAAGTACCTTGACAAGGCTGGTAGTGACAGGGATTTACACCCAAACTAGCTTGAGTGAAAAGCGCTATAGAGTTGAAACTCTATAGGATCAATCAGACGGGACAGAAAATGTTACAAACTAATAATGCAACAGCTCAACTATTCACCTATAAGCATAACAAATGGCATAATAAGATAAAAAATTAAAAGTGATAGAAATTCAGAAATTACAATCTAGGAGGTAACCATTCAAAACTGAGAAAAAGCAATATCCTTTAATGAAAATGTAATTAAACTATACAACTAAACTCCATAAAATCCCTGAGTTTATATTTTAATGTTGGGAGATGAAATAATAAGCTTTTATGAACACTATACACTAACAAAATTCAAAATAATAATGGACTTAAGCCATAGCCCTAAGATCTGACCTGCTGGTAGTTTACTAAAAGAGTCAAAGACTTCACGTTGTACATAGAAACACAATGCTCAACCAAAACCCATGCTATGAAGATCAGGAGCAGATCTGGGAAGAAAACCCAGGCTCGGTAGTTCACTGGCCACATCTTATCTGGTATATCAGGGAGCTCCTATGGAAGCATAAATCACTCGTTTAATTAGCGTCACAGCCATTTCCCCGCGTTTCAAAATTCTGATTACTTTTAACTTTCACTGAAGTTGTTCAGCACACTTTAAGACCAGACTTGAAATCCAAACATTGCCAAAAACCCAAGAACGATATTTCAACAACCACATCCTCTGGTTAAAGCGTAATAAATTCCAGAGGTACTTTTCTCGCCTGTAATCCTGTCTTTCCATCCTGTGCACATACAAATTCTCAAAACCTTCTGAAGCCCTTAGCCCCTGTATGAGAAGGCCACTGTGGTTAAAGCAAAGAACGCAAAATCCATTTGCTAGCTTTTGGCTCTCTCACAGATTTCCTGCTGGCTGGCTCTGAGTGTGTGGTATCCTTTTTTCTCTCCCAGAGGAACCAATCTAATACCATCATCTACCCACAAAAGATGCTGGCAAAATAAATGAATATTCACAAGACACTTTAAGAATACACTAGTCCCAAGCTGATAAGACACACATAATTTTGGATTATAACAATGCATTACAGTAAACATCTTCGTTGGCACTTAAATCTTTTGTTGGACTTGATTCCCATATTCCCAGAAACTGATAGAACCCATGGAGGAGAACGTCTGTTCAGCTGTGGCAGGAAGCACAATGCTGGACTTTAAATATCCCATAAAATAATAATTAAGTTATTGTGTAACATTATTATATTAAAAAAATAAATATATAATTAAATAAGAATGCATGATGTTAAGAGTAGCAGAATGTCAGTCCTTCAACTCCCACTGACAGACACAGCAGTTACAAAAACAACACAGCAAATCAGTGCTGTAAATTCAGCTACAGAAGTGGGGGGAATCTTTCATTTAACACTGGTTTTTTTCAGTAGCAAATGACAGCAGTATCTCGGAGCAACGGCAAGACAACAGTGGATGAAATCATGAAGTTCCTTTCATTCCTTTCACACGGTTGTAACACGACCACTACTTTTGTTACGTATGGTTCAAGCTGACACATGCATCATTACCATCACTTCCTTATTTCTCAAGCACAACTCACTGCTCAAGCAAACAAACCCGAATGTAACGGGGGAAGGGCCTATGAGTGAAGTGAGAGGTATCACTAACAGGGATGTATTCAAATACAAGTATCTACTACAGCAAATGCATGTTTATTCATAAATCACCACCCTCCCCTCCCTACACACACAGTTTAAACTAGTTTAATGAACAGAAATCTAGAAAGGAAACTCTTGCTGCTCATTTTAAACAACTAAACCCACAGGTCTTGACTACAGTTCTGCAACAGGGGCTTCTCCAGTAATATTTGTTCAACAAATTTCTCCTCCTCTTCCCCTCTCCCTCCCCACCACTCGCTCCTCTCTTGTCACCGTACCACACCATTCTTTTGTTATGTGCATGTCACAGTCAGATGAACTAAAAAATAACCATTTCTGCCTCCTAGTTTTTGTTTCTTTTTGCCTGATAGGCAGATGGGGTCAGTGATTGTGGGCAGTGCAGATTTGGGGGCAGCGCGGCCAGCAGATCTGAGAGTGGCCGGCTGAGGAGCAGAGGGCAGGAAGGTGCTCCTTAACCCGAAAATGCTTCTACAGCCATCACGGGAAGGAACTGTGCTCCCACATGTGCCCCAATCCGAGGGACAGCCCAAAGAGATGCTAGGCAAGAGCCAGCAACAGAAAAGATCAGCTTCGCAGGGGAAAACAGACCTCTCGATGCCTTTGCTAAACAAGTAGTTAGGGTGATCTGTAATTCTCTGTTTTAACACCTGACAAAAGCTATTAACAGTTTGGTTATGCCCAGTCCATAATCTCCAGGAAAGATTCAAGAATTTAAAGAACAGGGACCGATAAATATACACAAGCAGGGAAGACTCACCCCAGTCAGGACTGGCTCACCCGCTCTCTGAAAACTGGAGCTGTGAACGAGGAGATCCAAGATGCTTTCCCAGACTAGGGAGGAGAGTCATAATTGCATCATTTTTCTAAGATGAGCAGTGTCAACGACTTAGGCTCTGAGTCAGTACTGAGCCAGTCGATGCCCTGCGGTGGTCCCTGGGGCACTGTGGTATTAGAAGTGATGACTTTCACAACAGGCTGCCGAGCAGGATCCAAGCCAACTTACACTTATTAAAAAAAGAAAGAACTGCTACTTTATTTTTCAGTAAGAGCAAGACATATTGCCAGTACTTTGGGCAACTTCCAGCAGCCAAATTACTGTTAATGTCCAGAACACTTTCCACTTTTGTCTGGGGGCCTCCAAGATGAGTAAATAAAACCTCATGTACTGTTATTTCTACCAACATTTTGCAGAAAGAAAAAGCCAGAAACAAGGCTGACTTGCTAGAATCACCCTGCGAACACTATCCACATCGTTTGACTGCCTGGTTTATGCTTCCGTCACTAAATCACAATTCAAGTTTGCTGTCTAAAAAAACCAGTAATTTCATGTGGGGGAAAAAAAGTGCTCTTTACTTCCAACTTACAACTGTTGCATGGCAAGATGTACACCAAAAGTATCTGTGTGGGAAAGGGGGGAGGATTAATCAAAGGAGTTTCAAGGTAAAAAGAACTATTTAAAAAGCTTAGCTCATGCTTTTGGTCAAAAGGGAGTTAAGCACACCAATAAAAGAAATGTCAATCATTTTGTGACCGTTTTGCAGTTCATAATACATATTTTATGTATCTTACACACCTTCCCTAGGCAAATGTCAAAAACAAGTATTTTTGCATTTGATTACCAGTCTAGAAAGACATACAATTTCCCAATGAGAAAGAAGAGAAAAAGCCACAAACATTTGTGTGTGTGTAGAGTGTTTCTGAAATAATACACTCCCCAAATATTTACAAATCCAAAAGCCACTTTTACACTAACAATTCCCTCAGACTATTCTCTTGGTTTTAAATTAAGTCATTTAACTGACTTTCATAAAGTTTCACTATGAAATACCATGATCCTTGAAAGAGAAAGTATCTCAAATGCAAAAATTTAACAAATGAAGCAGAAACCACTGAAATACAATATAATGCACCATATGACAAAGCCTATGTTCATATCTGTCACTAAGTCAGCCCACTTTATCCAGGAGCTAAAAGCCAAATGTTTCAGGGTAAGGAAAAACATAAGCCACATGCAACCCTTCAGTGACCTAAATCATGCATAAAACAGGCACATCTACTTTTTTAGCAACTCTACGTATTACACACAGACATAAAAATGCTGTAACATTTATTTAAATCATAAAACACTGTTTTACACCCAGACTTCTACTGCTTTATCACCATGTTAAGCCTATGCATACAGACACTACAAGTCAGAAATGAGGAAAGGAAAAGAAAAAATGTAAGTTAAAATGTCTGGTATGTATTTTCGTTAAAAATTCTATGCAACTCCTTAAAATGACTGTAAGCAGTTACTGTTTGATGATAGATGTACTCAGGCACACGTATGTTGGAATATACCAATACCATCTCTTTGTTAAGTATACGTATAAGCATATTCAAGCACGCACACACAAAAAAAAGATGAGAAAATAAGTTGAAACAGTCAAAACTTAAGTTTCAAAACATTATGATCACTCCACAGTGTTTTTACAAAAAGACACAACTGCTTGAATAGGTTCAGTGACAAGCATAGAAGGAGACTGTCTTTTACACAAACTCTCAGTTTTAGATGAAGTTTAAACAAAGTGTGTGTGGGAAACACAGCAGATATGCAAGAAAGATACTAACAGGTCAAGTGATGCTCCAAAAAAAAAAAAATCAGTAGGATAAAAGAAAAAAGAGTCCCATTGGAAAACAAATTGTACGCTGTCAGTAACAGATATCAAGCACAAATTAAGAAAGCAATAAGTTTTAATATTTATATAATAGCTAGGAACAATGAACATAGAAAGTAACATTCACTGAACTCTCTACCATAAACACTGATTTATGAAATCCTGCAGTCTTAGACAGGATGACACACAAAAGTAGTAAAATAAAGTAAAATCAAAGCTGCAAATCAAGCATCCCAAGTACAAGACATATTTTATATGTACTATGAATACTAGATGTCTGCTTTATCAACATCATGGCTGGAAATAAATCTGTACTGTGAACATAAAGCAAGAATTCAAGTCACCCACAATAAACAAATATTAAGATTTACAGAAAATTACATTCATGACAGATACAATAATTAATACATCAATTCTTAAGTGTTGTTTGATTATAAATTTCCCTGAAAGTATCCTCCCTTGGCTGAGATAAAGCCTGGAAGCTAGCACAAAAACGTGTTTAGAAACCTATCATTTAAACAAAAAGCAATAGGTACAAGTCATAACTGTCAGAAAAAAATGCTGAATTAAGTACCATTACATATGTGGGTATCTCTAATGTTTCTTCCTGAAGTTTACACTGTAAAGGCAGATTGCAGCACTGCAGTGGAGCCCTCCCCACACCGGAGGAACTCCGATCATGGCCATGCATGACCTCCCCAGAGCTGATACAGACCAGATCAGAGGTCTGATCCTTCCCCCTTACAGACAGGAACCAGCACTTGGCCTCATGACTGCTCCTCCTCTAAACACCTGAGTGCCTTCCCCAGTCTGCCCTTCTTTTATGACCCTACAGAAACCAATCAGACAAGGTCAGCCTAAGGAACAGGGATGATTCAGTGAATGATGCATCAAGGAACTCAGACTGCATGGTAAATCCAGGTCAAGAAATCCCAAATAAGAAAAGGCATATTCTTGTTCTGGCAGAAATCAAACAAAAGAAAAGCCAGGAAGCTCATCAATAAAAGTAAACGTTTGTGTCAGTACTCCTACTTTGAGAAGGTTGTACCTCTAGTTCACATTCAGAAATTAGTCTCTTGCACAAACAAGCTATAGTAAAGTAGAAAAACAAGCCAACTGCATCAATACAAAATCATATGGCACATTCCAGAAGCATATAATCTTAGCCATATATTCCTTCATTTAATGTGCTTGAAATCTAAAATTAGTATTTAATTATAGGGAAATATATGTAAAAGTGTAAGTCACAGGCCCTAGGAAAGTGCTTAAAAGTTTGCTGACTGCTCCATTAAGACAGGAAGGAAGTTACAAGAATGATTTAGCCCACTGGCTCACAAGGTTAGTGATTTATCAGAATATTAATGATAGCAGACACTAAATCACAAAATTGCGTTTTAAACAAAGCTTTTAGCACTTGACCACAGAGAAAAACTCAACTTAGGCCAAAAATAGATCAAAATTCATAAGGAAAGTGAAAGATGAGCCTTACAGTTTTGAAATACCTTTTTTTTTTTGAATGACTCTTAAGAAAAACTATGTTTGGCAATATTGCAAGGAGGGTGCTCCCCCCAGGATGCTACTTTGTTAAAAAAAAAAAAAAAAAGGCTTTGGTTTTTTTTGAATAGAGAAAGGGTAGGTGGGTAAAATCACTTTGTTAGCTATATATCAGCACAGAAAAGAATTAATAATAATGAATAGTTTATGGGAATACAGGAGCTTAAAACTAGAGAAAACTACATCTTGGGATCATTCTGACACAGGTATTATTTCCAACCAAAAGGCATACAACGCAGTTTGTGTTCTACAAACAGTCTGTCTGAATCATCAAATTATCCAGATTTTAAAGATTTTTTTTTAAAGGCTACCATGCTAAATAAAACTAACTACCTAGTTACACAAATAAATTATTAGTTGATCAATTAAAACGTGAGGATTAATAGCATATAAAATCTCCCATAGTAACTGACAATGTACAAACTCATAGCTTTCCTGGTTAAAGGAAAGTAGAATAACCTGCCTCACACTTACTTTCCCTAGGATAACATTATACACAGGTAATAACTAAGGCATTATAGCTTGTTACCTGGCAACATTTTGTGCAGTCATCCTCTTAGGTTAGAATGGAGACCTGTTACCTGCCCAATTATTGTCTAAAAACTAGCGTGGCTGTAATTTACCGAGTTGCTGCCCTGATGTAAGAATATATGTTTATGTTAGAAGATGTACACACAGCCTGACTGCATACACCTCTGGAGTGGGTGAGGAAACAATGCTATCATAAGCAGCTCTGCTCTGTAATCACAAATTTCTTATGACTATCACTGGAACCTACATACATAATCTGAAGTTCAGCTGGACATTACTAACACTCTTTAAACATAATATTTTTTTGTTCAAGAAAGGGAACAGCCTTTGTTAGGAACAGCTGCTGAACAAGACATCATTAAAGACCATCCACAATTACCTGGGGCGTTCCCTAGCAGAACAGGTGGTTAGTGCCTATAAAAACCAGTTTTTCAGGTCTGAACTCAAATTGTGTGGTAACCATGCAACAGACCACCTAAGGGTTTGTGAGGGACCAGAGGGTCACACAGCAGCAGAGGGAACAGCAAGAGAATGGAAATCTGCTTGGATCCTTCTCATGAAGAAAAGAAAAGCCGTTGCTGGGGGCGTCAAGTACAGGAATGTGGACATGGGAACCCTGAAAAGCATTGACCAAATCTCAAAGAACACTCCAAAGAAGGGAGATACAGGGAACAGCATCCAGTATAGTTCGTTTTGCACTGACCAGCAATATCCAGCATCACCTGGAAAACTGCTTTAAAAATTCCCCCCACAGCTAGCTATGTATTTTTGTGACTGTCAGCTATCTCATGCCTCCCAGAGCTAAGTGTTCCTCGCAGATGGGACTCCGGAAAAGTTTACTTCAACTAGATGCAGAGAGTTAGCAGTGATTTTAAGGTCCAGGGCAGTTGTTCCCAAGGTGCGGGCTCAGTGAGCGAGCCCAGAGAGGCAGCACCCAGAACCCCAAGGTGCTTAAAGCACTCACATATGAGGTAGACACAAATACAGCTAGCTGGTGTCTTGCGAAGAAGGCACAAATGAGGGTGATAACACCACTAACTAGCATACAAGAGGAGAACTTATTAAAATTAAGCCACAACACTGAAAAGAGAGATGGAGTTGCTCCCCACTTAGGGCCTGCTCACTGCTAGGCCACTGTTCTGAGAGCGGGGTTCAGGTCACAGCAACTAAAAAAGTATTTCTGGACAATGTGATCTCCAATGGGTTAGGTAGCTGCATGCAAAAGTGCTTTTACGGCGCACCAGGTTTCCAGAAAACATGTATATGTATCTTCATATATACATATTTTTATTGGCAGCAGAGACAACTCCAAGAAAAGCCTAACCATCACTGATTAAGGATCCATATTTCAATGCAGTTCAAAATAAGTACAGCATAATGCATTTCTAAACACAACAGCCTGCATAAATGTAGGCCAAAAATTAATTCAAGATGTAAAACAAGTGTTTGACGCTCCTCTAGCAAACCAGTTTAGCTACAGCTACATCCAAATTCCCTGTGTAAACATGCTTGATAAACAGTTATGGAACACAGGCAATGTAAGAAAAGAACAACTCTTAATTCTTGCCTAAATCTGCCCAGCATCTTGAAAAACAAAATTTCCCCCTTTATTCTTCCTATATAGTGTTCATGACTTGCAATTTAAACTCCTTTATCTAGCAACATTGTTAATTATTTTATTGCTCTGTACCTGACCAGAATCAATTAACACCCACATGTAGTTCCACTCATGCTGACAACTTGTGGCACTAAATCATGTTCTACAACTCTGCAAGTGAGCTCTGAACATGCAAGTAATCAACACGTCAGCTCGCCGGGGAAAATAAAACCGCCTGTGTTGAATTCTGCCTATTGTGGCACTGCAAGGACTGCATCAAATCATTTTTACAAAGTAACTATACTGGGGTTTTTTCCTATTTCTTTGAAAGCTAAACATGATGTTTATACTGCTATCAAATTAAATTCTCACTTTCTCGGAGCAACTCCTAGCTTTGACTACCTTCCAGCAACTGTGAATTTTGTACTATGTTACGTGCAATAAACACTGCACTTTCTTAACTGAATCATAATATATGCCAACACAACTATCGCTACAGTGCTGAAATGCATTTTCTGCCTCATTTTAAAAGTGCAGCATTCGGAGGAAAAAGGGAGTTGGGGGGCTTGTAACTGTTATTGTATTACAATCAGCAGACTAAAAATAAAAAGTAAGAAGTACTAAATCCAAAACAGGGCACTCCTCAGGAACTTGCAAAAAACTATAGGTGATATTTAAGAAGTACTACAGTGAAATATTTTCCCATTCATTTCCTGCTGTACAAGTAATGCAGAGGAGCAAAGCTCTTTTGTAAGAAGTACTGAAATTGGCCTAACAATTGGCAACACCTCAAATCAAAACACAGTCCAGGTCACTTTTCCAGCATGTCTATAGAAGTATAACTTACTACTTGGATAACTAGGAGCATAGTTTTACAGTACAACCACTGCCAAAGAGGAGGGAACTGTCCCCGCCTGTCTCTCAAGAAGTTCAACAGTACATTCTTGTCACTTCCTGTAGCCTGGCTGTTCTGTTCCTACAGAGGGGAAAAAATAATATTAAAAAAAAAATAATCAGACTTTAAAAAATGCTTATCCTATTAAAAAAATAGCTTTTTGCCCTTTTAGTTCCATGAATCAGCGCACCAGCAGGTCAGATGGACACCAGTGCTGACTACAGGGAGGGGAGGGAGCACAGGGGCAGGAAGAAAGCAGCACTGCCCACTTTAGTGACAGCTGCTCGTTGAGCCAGCTTAGCTACACCATAAAAATCACACCCTTCATCACATTTACTCCTGTGTTTATATTCAAAGTCATATAAGAGTATTTCTAGAAAAAAATAATATTTTACACAGCCATTATTAGTTATTTTTACATAACTAGTGAGCAGAAAGGAATTTAAAGTTCCCAGGACATTCCCAAAAGAAGCTGTGCCCTCCTGTACATACACAAGCCCTTGCTGAAAAAAAGATTGTTAAATTCATGAACTATATGGATACTTCACAACAGAGCAAAATCAGGCCCAAAAAACCTAAACCTCAATCATCTCACAAGATTGCAAAGTGACTGGCAGATTACGTTAATTCTAGAGGAAGAAAAAAAATTTGGGGGATTACAAGTCCACTCCCAGAGGGTTCACACTGGAGGAGAGAGAGACCTTCTGGGCTCTTCTCACATCCAGCCAGGCTCCATCTGAGCTCCAGGCACACAGCTCTCTGGACAAACAAACCAAGGGCACACATTTATCCCACCAGCCTGGTGCTGACCATTGCCAAGTGCAGGGACAGGGTGCACCCCAAGATCACAGCTTTAGCCTACAAGATGCACCTGCTTGTTTTCCCCGCTCGCGAGCAGAATTGCAGATGCTCCTCTGACCCAGCATGAGGGAAAAGGCTCACACACCCCGCAATGCCTACCCTCCCTTCTGACAGTAGGCTGAAATAAATCAGGCCATTAATCTTCAAGTTGTAAATCCAAAGTAGTATACTTTGCCTCCACTTTTCTCCTGTTTTCTAATAAAGTGCACAGGGCCTACATACACTAGTATATGTACTACACATAGAATAAGCAGGACAGTAAGAACTTGGACAATTAAAGCTCCAGAATTGATTCATTGGCTTTATCCATTTTCACCTCAAAACCCAGTTCCTGAATAAAATGTACTAGTAATGACTACATCCATTTCTCACACCCTCTGTCATTAATTCTAGTTTATTCCAATAAGTGTGTATCTCACAACTATCTAAATGTTTGTTTCCTTGGCATTGAAAGGACAGCTGCCTTCATGGCAGCAGGCTGAAGCCGCCAGCAGAGGAGGAGCAGAAGAACATCAGGCAGGAAGCGACAAAGTTTTGGTAGCCGTACCCCAGCTTCCTTTCAAATGAGGAAATTGAAACTGAAATTCTGTTCTGCTACTGAAATTTATTTTTTTTATTTAGTCCCACATAAGCTCAGTAGCAATAACAGAGAAAAAGATGCAGACACACAGAAAAGCCCCAGTACAAAGTTCATCCTCTCTCAACTTGACCAGAGTTGGTTTTTCCCCCACAGCCTGACTAAGTTTGAGCTTGTTTCAGCTACCAGGCCCTGCCTGAAATATCGTAACAGATGGGACTCCGGTTTACATGAGCCAGGTGCTAAGAATATCTGGCATTTAAATGATCAGAGTTTTATTGCCCATTTCCATTAATTTCAGCTGACTTTGAATAAATGTCAGTGAGCTTGGCCTGCTTGAATCCACCTCTGGCCGCTCCTTCCCACCTGCACTCAAAACCCAGCCTTTCCATGCACTTTGTCATTCTATTGGCACCCTCATTTCCTCACCATTTTGGTTACTTGGACAGAAAACAGTATCTGAGTAAGAATTAGTCACTGCTAGGTGGTTTGATCATCAACTAGTTCTTTAAAAGAACCCCCTAGTATGAAGTATTATATTTTTGTATAAATAAATAAAGCAGAAAATGCCGCAGATTGGACATTAAATAAATAATGAATAAAACCCAGGTTATATTACAAATTAAGAGCATCTTACTGAAATATTTTATTCAGCTCATTGAAATGCTAACTCACCATTACTAGTCATAACATAACTTCATAAAGTGAAAAGTAACAAATTAAAACCAAAGTTATAGAGTCACATGTAGACTATTTCTACATTTATCTACCTATAAAACACTTAAAATATCATCTCCTTCCTTGAAATAAAGTATGCACCTTACAACTTAAAGTCCTTTTAAAACACTTTCATATTGATTATATTACAAGAGCATGCTTGCGGCTTTATAACCAGCCATTTCCAAGACAGCATTATTAAAAAGAATTTATTGCAATACTTGCTGAATATACCAGAAAAACACATTCCTTTCATTGTGGGCTGAATGACAACTCACATGTCAAACAGTACTTGTTTCTGCATCACACAGATCAGAAGATGCTACAAAGCCCTATCACTACTCTTAAGCAAACTGCGATGCAGGACACAGGAGAATGAGTCTGAAAATGATCTCGTTCAATTACCTTTACCAGAAGGCCCTGCAAGCTACCTGAGCAGCGCACACATATGGACACGACAGCGAACACAGACATACACAGAGCACTGCGGCACTTCAGGGAGAAGTTGCCGGAAACAGCCAGCCCTATTCAAAGAAACTTGTCACCTTGCTCTGACTTGCACTATTAGTTACAGCCTTGGTAATCTCTGTTATTTCTGTTTTTTAACTATAATGCGTTACTCATTCACTTAGTTCTATGCCCAGAAACAGAAGTTAAACACACCCCGTTTGTTCCTTCTCTCTAATTACAGACCAGAAGCTACTTTTAATAATGAAGTGAGGATTGCAGAACAGCTGTTAAACAGAAGGAACATTTTGGCCATTAGCTGTGAAGGAAGCTCTTAAGAAAAGTGGTATGTGTGGCCCCGCGTCACATGAGAGACAGATTTGGTCTTTAAAGCACCAAGAGACCTGAAGCCTCTGAACTGCAGGGCCTGTGCTGTAAAAACCAAAACAGCAGCCTGGTTACCACAGAAGAGGTGGCTTATTTGATTTTTATAAAAATGCTACTAAAACAGGCTACGCAAAATGAGTAAGTTTGAAGGATATATTTTGACACAAACTCACATCATAACTCCAAGCTACTGAGGTAACGCAGTGCCTCGATTAGAAAAGGAATAGCAGCCCTGTGTGTCTACTTAAATTTTGCCATTTAACTTTGAATAACCTAGACAAAATTATTTCACCTTAATTTTACTAACTCTGAAGAAATAACGCTCAGCAGCAGCAACCTACACATGCTGTACAGGAAATATTATTACAGCATATTTACACTATTGTATGTTATACTTATTAAGCAAAGAAAAACTCTTCCAAAGGAAAGATCAAATGCACTGCCTACATATATGAACTACCTTGCTGCTTGGTGCCGCAAGACAGAGCCTGGATCCTGCTCGAGGTGACTCAGGAAGACAGGATGGTATCAGAGGCAAAAGGCAAGCAACAGCAGTAGGTATTTAAAGTGATTTGCAAGTCTCTGGACATTACAACGACAGGGATTTTTATTATGAGATAAAAAGTTATAAAACTCCTATTTTTTTAAAAACAGCATTTTTCCCAGGTGAAAATGTTGTGTTTTTTTTTTAAATAAGAGTATGAGGAAATACCAGATCAATGTCTTCACTGTTTTCAGAATGCAAAATATAAAATATGTTTTTCAGCAAACACAAGACATCAACTACTCACTCATGAAGCATACCATAATGATCTAAGGAAGAAGCTGCACTTCCGTATTTTAATACAAGATGATCTAACTACACAGTGGTTACAAACTATTTCACGCTGTAACATCCTGTCAGCTTAGCAAATAATCATCTTGAAACTTTGCAGACTCTATAATAGATTATCTCCCTATTATGCAGTATTCAGTCTTTGAAAAACCTGTTAGCTCTTCAAATGGCGCTTTACAGAGGCTGCATTTAAGAATTTGAATACTGATTGGGCTCTAATTAGAGAAGAAACCAGCGATCTTTGGCTCAGCCAGGTCCCAGTTTTCATCTGAAAAACTTTTTTGGTTTAAGTAAGGTCTGTAACTTCACTTTAACAGCATGCCTAAATCTTTGGAACTGCTTGCGAACACAGATGCTTCTCACACAGAGCACCAAATCCATCCCAAAAGAACAGCAGGAACCAGCGAGTAGCGCAGACAGCAGCCAACGCTCGCTCACTGCTAGTGAAGGCAGGTCCTCACACCTCGGTAAGTCAAAGCGGCACTGAAGCACACAACTCTTGGTAACCTCGAGGACAACACCAATTCCACTGGCTATCTGCTCTTGCACACCTCAATTCCCAGGCAGATTTCTTATGATAACAAAACAATCTTTGATTTACACACACACAAAAATATTTATATAGAAGAAGTCTCAAACGATACTTTCACTACAAAAGCCCTGCAGATGCTTAGTGCAGTTTGACTATTACATTTAATTAATCTGAAACACCAAACAAATCCAGGTAGACTGTATCCTTTTCCAGGAAGATAAAATGTAGCTTCAACACAAACCATAAGAATCGGAGAGCAATCGCTGGGTGAAGTACTACAGCCTAAGTTTTACAGCCTTCATAATAAATTAAAATCAGAACCAGTCATTTTGATAAATTCTGTAATGTTAAGTCCAAGTCAAAGATTTAACCCAAGAATAAATCTAAGAATTCAATCTAGAGATTTTTTTTTTAAATTCCACAGGGAATACTGTCTTTTTTTTACTCTAAGAGCAACTGGCAATTACACAAACACCCACATTAACAGAAGACAATGATCATCCGTCTCTAGGCTAACACCTAAACTAATTAGCTCTCAACCAGCACCTGCTCTTTCACTTAGCACAAACGATGAGAACATAAATATCCACATACATTAGGGAATGAAGTATCTTCCTTGTTTGCTCTTACTGTTGTTGACGTTAGCTTCATTAAGAAAAAAATTAAGAAGTTTAATGGCTGCTTTACAAGAACCCCCAATGACCCTAATTGCTGTTAGTAATGGCTTATGGAAGCATAAATAACATGCTATAAGGGCCATTAGAAATCAGTATTGGCTTACTCTTTTCAGAGTGATATTCCACATACTCCTCATTTTCCATTCTACATTTCTGGACAGGGGGAAACTGTCAATGCTTCGGTGACTTTAGCAAATACCGGTTTTAATGTCAACCACTGCAATGAAGATTTTCTTCAAAAGTACTTAGTTCACTACACACACAAACACGCCGTAAGTACACTGACTGTATCATAGGTTGTACCACAGACCTGCAACACATTCTTCTTCCACCTATATGAGATCGTATAAAAACTTCCAGATCAGGACTTCAACATTTGAAAGGTCAGGATACCTGAATAAGCAAACAAAACCTCCTAACACACAACCACACCATCACACTGTTTATTTATTTATTTCTGACATAGACACAATCATTAAACCCTCCTAGAAACTTTCTCTTTCTCCCCTGGAATCCTGCTTGCTTAAAAATAATATTAAAAAATAACGATAAATGACATCACCACATTATTCTTATTTATCCTCAAAATACATAGTAGCTATAGAATTTCTTTTTAGAGATAAAGTAAACAAGCTCGTACCTCCTTTTTTTTTTAAAGGAGAGTTCCTTTTAAAGTTCTTAACTCCCTTATTTAAAAAAAAAAAAAAAAAAAAAGACCCACGCGTCATGATCTTAGCACAAAGCAGTAAGGTCACTAATGCAGGTACAGTTGCAGCTATTTCCCACTATGAAGATGTTTTCATATTGCAGTATCCAGCACAGGACGTTTTATTTCCTATAATAAATGATAACCACCTCAGAATCAAACCCACTTTTTAGATGCATTTGCATGGATTTCCCCTACCTTGTATTTGCACAGCACTCAGCACATCGTGGTCTTGTGCCACCACCAAGTGTGTCAGGCACACAGCGACACAAATAAAATGTAACACACCTGACAGGAGAAAAGAAGACTTCTACGCTGAACCAGCTTCAAACATTACACCGCATATTTACCTTGTATGTCCAAAAATGTTTTCAAAGTGCCTTCACTGGTCTTCAGCACTTCTGCTGACCGCATTCTTACTGGTCATAAAAGAAGTCTCAGGTTCAACAGACTTTAGCATGCTCCTGGGTCATTGGTGACAACATGTCCCTGCTGTATAATATGTTTTAGCTGCACCCGCAAACATAAGATCCTAGCAATAATGGTCAAATGCTGTACGATATGTATTAAAGGGTTTCAATCCCTTTATTAACCCAGAGCACTCACTTGTTAGAGAAATGCCATAACATGTCCTAACGAGATTAGAAGTGATTTACCTATTCAGCAGCCTAAGAGACACGAACCAACCATCTGCAGATATTTCAAGTTTTCCCTGGATATTTAAGCACCTCTTTCAGCAAGCCCTATCACGCTAAAAAAGTACAAGCAAAAAAGGATCCAAAACACTCCGTAACGGAAGAGCTGGCTTTTGTGTGCATCACTATGCAAAAACAACAAAAAAAAAAACACAACAAAAAAAAAAAAGCCAAACCCAGCGAACAACTTCTCCATTCATCCAGCACGCAAGAAACGGGCGTAAATCACCGAGGCCTCCGCAATTTACCAAATCTGCCTTTCCTAAAGCCAAACAGAGTCTGGAGAAAGGTTTACGGGCCTGAAAACCGGTCCGCTGTGTCCCCAAGCGTATCAAGTGGCATAATAAGGGGTGGTAAGGAACCACGATACGAGAAAGTTAGTCAGTCTTCGAGGCTTTCGTGCTCCGCGGAGTGGGGCCGCGGGAGACCGCGGGTGGCCGG
>VYZM01022031.1:132423-146625 GCA_013398915.1 Dromas ardeola | reverse complement strand
CCGCCGCCGCCGCCGCCTGAGGTGTCTCTGAGGGCGGGACGCGCGCGCCGGTGCCCGCGCCCCGCCTGCCCCCTGGCGGGCCCGCCGCTGGTTGCCCCCCGCCTTCGGAGGCGGCTCTGAGGGGGGGCGGGACGGTCGCCACCGCCTCAGCCTCCCCTCCAACACTCGCCGTGAGGGGGAGACCGTCGGCTGCGCTCCCCGCCCCTCTCAGGACGGAGGGGCTCCGGGACGGCACCCCCGTCCGTCCCCCCGCCTCTCGAATTCACACAGGGTGAGCGAGTGAGGCCATCCACGCAGTAAAGGCGTGGAAACAAACTTTTACCCGCGAGCCTAAAATACAAAGACGTACAGCCAGCTGTAAAAAAAAAAAAAAAAAAATTCTGGCCACCGTTTGGGCGTTCTGGCAAGGCTCCGAACCTCCCCGCAGCCTGCACACAGGGACAGGGGGCCTGTCCCCCACAGGCCATCGCCGAGGCCGTGCCGCAGCACCAGTTTCCCATTCCTCCGTTTACCCACTGCTTTGGTCCTCCCAGCGTGTTTTGGGTGAGTTTCACCAGGCTGGCAATGATTCCTCAGTGTACCAAGCCTTGAACATCTGGCCACTAATTCCGAGCAAGCCTGGCTCTACCACTCCTAAATCCGACCCAAAGCTCATTGTGGGTAATGGAAAGAAATGCTGATTTCCGTGGATTTTTGGATTAAGTTTATCTGGGGAAGCATTAGTCACAGGTGACCGCACGCAGCCCATGGCAGGCAGGTGCCTACCTGCAGCTACAACCACGCGTTCGTCAGCCATGGTCCTACCATTACTGCGATAATACGTTAGTAACTAAATACAGCAATTTTTATTTGTGTACTGCCACCCAGCTGATATTTTCTATTCTCTGTAGGCCCGAGTTACGTGCTTGAACTGACCCTCTCGGAGGGAGCAGCAGTTCAGCGTGCACACCACAAGCACGACGGCTTCATCTGACTCCCTAAACTCCTGCTTGAGTTTTGGTGGGCAAATAGGAACTGTGTCTTCTGAGACTGCCCGGCCATTAGGATGCCTTTGGGCTGCTAGGACTGGGAATCTTGGAAAGGAATTTAAATCCAGTTTCAGCAATTTGGGACAAGTATATGAGGAATACAGCCGGAGAAGAAGTGGTGACGTACCTGAGGCACAGGACTGGGCAGCAAGCGAGCTGGACTCTGCTCCTCTGCTCCCTGCCCTGTGACACTTTTATGCGCAGTCTTGAGTGAATTACTTAATCTTACCTAGGTCTTCCTGCTCCTGCTTTGGACAGCGTGTATCTGAAAAGCACTAGGAAATTATTGGAGCGTTCAGATGGAAGTAGTGCATAGGATATTCAGACCATTTCTTAGGGGAGAGGAGAAAAAGGATCTTCTAGTAAAACGATTGCTAAAAAGAATTTCTTCTCTTCACTGCGAGTTGGATTAGATAACAAGATTTAAAATCTGCAGGAAATGGAAAATACATTGTCCTGCTGAGATCATAAATGGAGTCGTTTCAGAACAGATGGACTCCATTTACCACTTCATCAAAATTTTGTGGACCTTCCGAGTACACAGATTGCTTAACATCGTTTCTGTATACCCACAAATATTTGCTATCCCAGAGTAAGATCTAAAATTCCTGCATGATTCAATGGGACCGACACTGTAATTTTTTTTTTAATGGCAGCAGTTCCAAAACACTCAAAGTAAGTGTTGCATGTACACTGTTGTGCAGATTATTCTTAAGATATTGGTAATTACTATAACACATTTCTAGCAAATTGGATGTAAAAGGAAAAAAGTAACATATGGAAATTACTAGCCAGTTAATTAGCTGCTGTATACGCTATACATAGACTTCCTCTTTTCTTTTTCTGCTGCTGATTTCTCTCTCAAGCTGAAGTACAGTCAGGACTGGTTTTTACAACACAGATGCTACCACCCCTTACTGGAGAGCACCTGACATTGCCGGGAGCCCTGCTCAGTTGACTGCCCAAGCGTAAGGTTCTGTCTTTGGTGAGAAAAAGTGATAGCACCTAACCTGTCATTTTAATGGTTTATCTTTTTGCATCTACAGATTGTTCTAAAATAAATTTCCTGTGTTTATGTGATAACTACAAATGTTTGATACTGTGAAAATATAGCCCATAATCAAAGGTCCATCTGAAATTATGTCAAAATTAGAATAAAGCAGTCCCTAGGGTTTCATTTGCTTCTGTGCTAGCATTCTCCATAGACAAGCAAGCCTTATTATTTTCAAGCCCTTCCTTAGAAAAAAGTCCAGCAGCTCTACTATGATACATACATATTGAATGTATAAAACCGGAGTATTAAACACACAAATCTAATCTTCCCAAAGATTGAATAGGATACCTATAATCTACATAAATAATTTTATATTTTTAATTAAAATAAAATGCAACACATTAGCTGATAAAATCTAACATAGAACATTGAAAAATAATTTGAATTTTATTATTTAAATTATTTGTAGATAGGGTGTTTATACCAAATCTACTTGCAATGTCCTCTACAAACTGAGTTACAGAGCATTACAGAAGTCTGTTTTGTAGGATGTGGATGTGTCCTTCAATGTGAATTGCCATAGTACCCAGTACCATGAATCATTATGAAACAGGGGAAGATCACTATTTTTAAAAGAAGCAGAAACAGAAAATCATAGTAATCTTCAAATATAATTCTCATGTGGGGGGTTACATTTTCCTCTTAGTAAGCCACTGTGGGTTGAATCTGCCTTCAGTATATGCATGCTTGTACTGTTCACAGTAGTAAAGGGGATGACAGCATTTGGTCCCAGCAAGTTACTTCTAAATCATTTTATTTGCAAAATGTTTTCAACATTCAGATTTTCAGTGGCTCCCACAAATAAGTCAGCTAGGATTCAGAGGATGGTCGCTGACCAAATAAATATGTGACAAAAGCAAATCAGAAAAGTAGCTATAACCTCAGAAAATACTCTTTTAAAATCCTTAGGAATAATTTGAAAATTAATATACAGTTGACTATTTCGTGGGTTAGACATAAGACCATCTTAAGTAGCACAATATGTTAAGTAGTACTTTTAAAATTAGCAGGTAGACTTTTAAATATATTCACTCCTTTTAAATATCCGTTTGACATCCTGCAATACCACACCAGATAGCATTTAGGAAAACATGCTTTATCATGCTGTCTTTTGGCAGTTCCTCAAATATCCAGAAGCACTGACCAAGGCAACCTTAACTTCTGCTTTTCTTCACTAGTTTCATGATTCTGATTCAGAAAGCCAGGAGTAAATTGTTATCTTTAATCAATGCTACAGTCAGTAGGAAGTATTTATTTGAACAATTTTTTTGTTTTGGATGAGATTTAGCATCAGTGTGCATACCCGCACAATACTCTCTGTGGCCACTGATCAATTTAGAGAATGAGACAAATAACTTGAGTAAATTACTTGCTATTTCTTGTAAATTTATGAGTTCAGAGATATCTAATAATAGAACAATCCCAAAGTGCCAGGCAGTACGTGCTTAGGAAGGACGTAATGAGAAATTATTTTGAGCTGCTACATTGCTATCACGCTCATTTACAGGACAATATTAAAATCAACTGCTGAAGACCATTAAGTTTATGCTATTAAATGCAGAAGTGTCTTACTGCATCAGCCAGGCTAAAGAGAAGGCAGAGTTTCACTGCTGTTATGTAGTTAGCATTTCTAGGCCCTTGCATCAATTGAACGGACTTTTGGGAATCATTTGCTGCTTTTCTGTAAACAAAGAAATAAATGCCTTACATGTTTCTTTCAGGAAATGAAAAGCTGTTCAGGTCTCTTGTCCTATTTGTTATTTGTGTTAAAGCTGTCCAAGAGTCTAACTGACTTGGATTGATGATCATATTTTCTAGCATTCCAGAGTTTGTGAAAGTCAGCGAGACTTAATTCTACAACAGTAATTTCTCCAAAGAAAACTTCAAGCCCAGTGCAAACTCACAGCACTGTGAAATGATAGAAGAAATAAGGAAAAATACTAACAGTCCAAAAAGGATGTGAGTGGGGAGCTAATATGCCGTTTTCCAGAGGAACTGAAGGACTTAAGAATTCAAGTCCCACTGCCTGCAGCTCCAGAGCCTGGGCTAGGAGGTTTTGTTTGACTTCTTGGATTAAGAATCAGAAAAACATCTCCATCTCCTCTCCTGCTGATGCTTAAAGGTCTTTCTCCAGAGCGAGAACATGCATTGTGCCTTGAAGAATCAGTGCCTGGCTAATCGCTTAAGCCTTTTACCTGCACTTGTGGGTGTGATTTGGCCTGCAGTAAGGGCTACACATCAGACAGGGTTTAAAATCTTTCTATATACTCAAGTTGACCTGTATTAAAATGAAACATTTTCTTCTAGAAATTGAATTGAAGATATGGTATGTGACTTCCTAGAAAACTGTTATGATGGTCTTACTGAGGAGTCACTCTTCATTAATTGGTAAGTTACACAAGGGAAGAAAATAAATTAAAGGAGGGCCATTTCTCTGTTAGATACCATAACACTGCAGGTGGAGTTTATAACAAAATGGGAGGCGTTGCTGATTTAAAGAACACAGAAAAGAACAGATCATTTTATTTTCACAGTGAATGATGAAACTATTTAGCTAACTGTTTTCAATATGCACTTCCAGCATCTTTGCGTTAGTAGCCAGGAGGGCATATTGGAAAGAATGCAAGAATACTTTGGAAAAATCAGTAAGGAACAAATGCACCATGTATATTATAAGGGAAAAATGCTTTTACGTAAATCTCAATACAATTCTAGAACAGAAAGTTCCTGGAGAATCCACTAGGAAACATGGATTTATTAAAAAAAACCCAGAAAGGTCTGTTACAAAGCAATTTTGAAAATGTGTGGACAAACTTCATCTGGTTAAATCAACATAGCCCTATTATATTGAAGCCATTGGAATAAAAATTATTTATATTACCTGAGGATATACCTTTTATGTTAACTTACTGATCTTAAGGAAGTAGATGACTTCTTGAAGATTAGTTTATTTAGATTGCAATGGTGATTTTAAGAGAGACAATACAGAGCAAGAGCATAGTCCTCCCTTTATTTTCCTTATGCTGAGAAATAGACTGAATTTCCTCCAAGTAGTTGGTCTTTTACAACAAACCACTATAATAACTTTCACAAAGCTGAGAGGGACTAAGATGGGAAATGCTTTAGTCTCTTACTATCCTGAAATCACACAGTTCTGCTGCAGCAGTGATGGATGGTGTCATTTAATTGCTCACAAGACCAATATCAAAAATCATCCTGGTACCACCAGACATCACATGCTATTAAATACGGGGCAAGGAGGTTTTAAGAGGCTGTCTCGCCTCAGTAGATCAGTGGGCAGTTGGTTAATCCAGCTTGTGAAGGCAACCACGGTCTAAGTCCTTGGGACCCCATCCCTGGTGGAGTCTGTGGTACTGGAAGTCCTTCCCCATTCACCAGGAGCTGGAGGAAGGACCTCTAGCACCCCCTTCTCCTTCACTCACCCTTCTTCCAGGCAGCCGCAACTTGTGCTCAGTTACTCTGTTGATTGGCATGTTTTCTGACATTTTGGCTGTGTTTAACTGTTGTCTTCTTAACAAACTTGACAACTGACGATTGAAGATGAGTCACTAAGCGTTAATGGGTGGTCTAGAACCGAAGAAATGGTCTGAAGTTGCGGCAGGGGAGGTTTAGATTAGATATTACGAAGAATTACTTTACTGAAAGAGTGTTCAGGCACTGGAACAGCCTGCCCAGGGAGGTGGTTGAGTCACCATCCCTAGAGGTATTTAAGAAACGTATAGATTTGGCACTTCAGGGCATGCTCTAGTGGCAGAGATTGTAGGGAGTTTTTTTTGTGTGTGTATGGTTGGACTCGATGATCTCAAAGGTGCTTTCCAACCATGCCGATTCTATGATTCTATGATCATTCTAATCACTCTACTGATGTGTGCGCGTTTGCTTTTGCCTAAAAAAAAGTTAAAAGTGTTTGAAGCTTTGAAATCAAGGGATTGAAAAATCAGAGAAAAAACAGGATCAATTTGGTATCTCAGAAATCAGCAGGAAAACTCCCCTTAAATTAACAGAACCAGGCTTTTAGTGGTAATTCTCAGAGTAAGGAAAATTAGTAGCCTCAAATTTGCAACAGCAAAGGTTTCTCTCCTTTGCAACAAAATCTAAGAATTTTTATTGACATAGTAACATTAAAATTGTGCTCATACTGCATATTCACTATTCCCATACAAGACATTATTAACTGAAATCAGCTGGGAAGTGATTAATTTCAGGATAAGGATTGTCCTTTAACACGTGCTTTAACACGTCCACATGATGGTGGGTTGTACTGGTATTGTTATGGTAAAATTTTTCCGTGTGGATAGACTACCAAACAAGGGAGAAACATAGCTAGCTATCACAATTGGATCAAAAATGGATATGGATACTTGCTGTTCTTTAACACTGATCCATCCAGCTCATAAAATTAACTCTTAACAGACGCCAGCAGCCAGCTATGGTACAGGACAGCTGTGATTTCCTATACACGACAGATGAGGCACAAAGGCAGAAAAAGTGTACAAAAATTGAGACACTGATGAGGACACAAAACAAGAAATGAAAATAAATAACTTTCTAATAATGACATCAGAAAAGTAAACATCAGTTCTAATTTATGTTCTTTGAGTATTGCACCAGCTCATCACAATTGCTAACTGTAGTTTTCCCTTACTAAGCAACACCAGAACATTCAGACTCTCCCAAATGTACAAATACAGAAGAGTTCACAGCTACAGTTTTTCGTGGACAGATTTTTATGTCTAAGTGTTGATAACTAGAAAAAAAAAAGTAGTACATAATACAGAAACTATAGAACTAGCATTATTTCATGACTTGTTATTGTTTTCTATTGCTTTTACTTCAAAAACTGTAATCTGAAGTATTGTTCAATAGAAATAAAGTGCAGTAATACCATTTGAGATTTAGGGGTTGTTTTGGTTTGTTTGTTTGTTTGTTTGAATCAGACCATCCACGCATGGTAAAGTTACCAGACCAGCGCTCTCTGTAACTGCAAAAGTTGGATTCTTTCCCTTTTATGTTAATGCTTCAGCTTCCAGACTCCCAGCTTCTGTATTTGCCTATACTCTCCGAGAAGTTTGTTCTGGTTTTGACAGACCATCATGTGACTTTGTTCTGAAGAATTTAGAAGTACTTAGTTGTTAAATGTATTTATATAAAGCTCTTTGCGTAGGAAAGCAGGTCCGGGGCAGCGAGAGCTGGCCACGGTGGTCTCTGGCCCATTTTGCAGGAGGTGGCGAAGGCTGCTAGTCTGCACAGCCGGAGCTGCCAGGGCAATCCGCTGATACGGCTCCTCTTTCTAGTAGTCAGTACTGCTCTTACACTACTTCAGTAGGATTTTGACCCAACTCATATGGCTTAAACTATTTTTTTCAGGAAACAAAACTCAGTTTTTCTCAGCTATACCCTTAGAGTAGCGTGATTCTGTGGGATTTAGGATGCATAAGTGCTGGCAGTAGCTCAGCAATACCAGCTCAGCTGCTACTACCTGAAGGTGCTACTGTCTGCATACAAACAACATTATAAATAGAAGCCTTCAAACCACCTTTGCTAGGTGGAATATGTTGTTTAGTCGCTGCACAAAAGTGATTCACTGGGTGGTACTCACCGCAGCTCAGAGATACTTGAAGTTTTCAGGAAATAGATTGTTTTATAATGTTATCTTAATGGATAAAAGATTTAGTAAGACATGCTTTGGGATGAATAAAATCTTATAGAAAAGGTTACATTGTTTTATAAATTATTCCTCCCTTGCACTGTCAAACATTTTGAAAAGAAAAAGCAAACAAGCTAGCATTGAAGGAAGACAATGTGAAAGACTTCTACTTGCTGTTGGGTTAGCCATTGATTTTTCTGACTGAGAACGGTCTTTTCGTAGTTACTGACTACCAGGCAACCACAAATGAGTTTGATTCAAGATCCACTATAATGAAGAGGAAAAAAACCACAACCCAACCTTAATCAGTCCCCTAGTTATTGTAAGAATGATCAACGGTCTTGTTTGGAAATAGGCCATAGAAGGAGGGAAATGCAAACAGCAACCATTAACGCGTATTTCACCTAAACCACATAATGTTATTGTTGTGACAAAAATATTTCTTCATACTCTTGGTGCAAAAATCTGTTGTATACAGACCAGTGAGGTGGATTTGTTTTGTGGTTGTTTTTTGTTAAGATGGGAGCTTTAAGTTCAGTAAAGATACTGTTGTGTTACATTGCCAGGCAGCACAAACAAGCAATCCGAACCAGGTTTATTGTCAGATTTCACTGTCACCAAATCTAGCACAGCAAATGAACTTTAGACCTGGGAAAATGCAGCTGAGAGCACAGATTACTTTCTCTAATAGCTATTCATAAGCATTTGATTGCCTAATGATCTTTCAGCTCAAGAGTCAAACATTGCTTCATACATAAGCAAAAGTAGTTTTATATACCTGCACAAGAGCTTTTTTTTTTTATTTTAAACAAGCAAAACACTCACCAAATCTGCACCCGTGGTTCCTCAGAATTCCTTCACCACCACACAAATGCATTCTTTACAAGCCAGCTCTCACATACAGCCAAGTGGTTTCTTCCTCAGGTGTTTTGTACTATGGGAAATCAGGACTTCATTATACAGAAGGATTTATTTTTTTAAAAAAATCAACGTAGCATCTGAACATTAGATCGTTGAACGATTTGCACAGAAACTAGCTTCAAATGTGGATGTATGAGGGCGAGCGGGACATATTCCTCTCTCAGCCTGCTGAATTGATGAGGCTTGTGGGGTTTTATTTTTCTTTAAAAAGCAGCTGTAGCAGCAGGAAATACTCATTTTAAAACATTATCAATCTCTATCCCCTTCCTGCTTCATTACAGCCTGTTGGACAGGATTTGATAAATGCCATATTCACCACCAAATCTCTGAGCCACAAAGGGTAGACTCAAAGTTAAAAAAAGGATTAGAAGACTCAATTCAGCAAGTTTAAAATATCAAAAGCCATCAAGGATTAAAAAGACATCTTTTGAAGGACTCCTAGCAGGAGGGAGGAGAACCAAGACATAACACTGGTGATAAACACCTGTGCAGCTATTTAAACCTGCTGCAGAATGTAGAAAGCTTCAGCATACTTCGATGGTGGGCAGATTCACTGCTCCGGTCATTCAGTATCCGACAAGAAGTAATGTCTGAGGAAACTGACTCACCAGAAGCCTCGCAGCACCTCATTCTTCGTGCACCTCAGAAGGCAGAAAGACGGCATTCCTCCAAATGGCTTTTATATGCAGGATCTTCACACTTTCTTCTTTGTCGTCCCTTATTTATTTGTGTACATAAGCGATTTTCAGGATCCCATCAGCTTTTACCAATTAATTTACAGCAAAATAAAGGTTCACGTTGCTTTTTTTCCCAAGCTTCATAACCATCCAAGTTCACCACTGGTTGCACTGCTATAGAAAGGAGCAAATGGGAACAGGCAATTTTTAAGCCAGCTACTGCCAAGAGAGAGACCTACGGAACTGTACCTCACCCACGCCTATGGTCAAGGTGTCCACCAAAGGCACCTCACTTCTGTTAGAAGTTTTTGGAATCCACAAATCGGTAACATGGTCATGGTGGGGAAATCACTAAATATACTAAGAATTAAAATTAAAGCTGTTCAAAATTAACTAATCTAAATTTTAGAGTAATCTGAAATGTAGATTAATATGATCTAGCACTACCATGCCTAAATGCACAAGTAGCAGCCACTTTCTGGCTCTTTTATTCCAATTTCCTTTTCAAGTAGGTACTTGACACAAACTTTGGGCTTGTAAAAAGATCCAATAAGGCCATTTAAATTCTAATTCCTGTGTTACTCAGGGCATTGCTCATTAACTTTCAAAGGATTCCTGGTGTTGGATAATTTCTCTAGGATCATCTCAAACATCCTAACAACCAACCGTTGACGATTAGTTAATTAGGCTCAGAGCAAACTACTACATTGAGGAGCTCAGTGACTTTGGCACAGGAATATCTACAACCGTGATGTAATTAGGCACCACGAGAACTGCAAAGCTGATTTCAACTCATAGATGAAACCATGAATACCTATCTGACAGAACTGCTGGTAAATGACTCGGGGAAATACAGTCAGGACACATTTACATTTAGTTCACTGCAACTGGAAAACATTTTTGAGGAAAACATGTGGAAAGACTACAAATTAGCTAGAAAATAAAGCTCTCAAATTCTGCGCTTTCAAGACAAACGGTTTCAAGACATGGTAAATTTGAGTCTTAGAAAATTATTTTCATTGTTAAGCAACAGAATCAAGTTCTAGGAGTCAGCAGAATAAACAGTCACTACTTTTTGCACTTTAACAGTAGCTGAAATAAGTAAATGTACTTTTTGTTACAGCCTCTAAATCAGTAAATATAGTCCCTGCTTGAGAAATTACATACTTTCAATCTCCTATAGCTTTCACTCTTCAGGAAAGAAACTGGAGTCACACATTCATTTTTAACATCTATCATGAGTTTTAACATCCATCAAGATGTTGAATGGCTGGCTGCTTTTATTTACAATACATTTTGAGGATGAGACTATTTCCTAATCAGTTGCTCTTATGTTTTATTTAGGATGCACTCACGATGACTCCAGATATCAAATGGAAAAGGTCCACTTTGAAAATATATAAACAAAGTTGCCACCAGCCATTGGACTACTAATTATTTTCTAAAGATTAATTTCTGAGAAAACAAGTTTATTATAAAAATTTAAAAACCTGAGCAGCAAGTCCTGAGGAAGCTGCACAGAACAGAGGGGCCAGTAAACAGAATCACGTCATGTCTCACAAGCAGGAAGATTTACTTACATTTCGGCTTCTTTTCTGCCACAAGGTAGAAGACTGACAATTAAAAAAAAAAATAATAAATACACAGCTTTTGACTATAAACACCATTTGAACTATTCTTTCCAACAAAAAGTAAAAAATCCCTTAACAAATCAACAAACAGGAAGATACATAAACATTTCATCTTATTTATGTATTTCAGATGGTCTTTGGTAGACTTCCAGCAGCAAGACTACATGAACTCTCAGTATGAGTACGTCTCCCTACCAATTTATGCAAGGAAGGAAGACAACCAAAGTCAAGAACGTACTTTAGTAATATCACCCATGCTTCAGGAACTATACTAAACATTGGTTTCTAGCCGAAGGTAACTCAAATTAACTTTTGCATATTTCTACCACGCCGCCCTCAGCGTGGCAGCTTCGAAAGCTGCCGTCCTGCAGCTGCACCACCATGCTTAGCCCAAAGTAAACGGGTCCTTGCATGAGCTTCCTATGTATAGTGCAGTGGAAAGTTAGAGAAAACTAATACAATAAGAACCCTTTATACGTGTATATTCTTCCACATATTCCGGCGCATACAGACTCTGCTTCAGCTCTCCTGGAAGGAAACACGGCAGACGAGGACACGTGAACAAAATAAGCTTCCACTTTCCAGACAGAGGGGCCCAGCGCTCAGCCGGGGAGGCACCCAGATACTACAAAAGCGTTACAAAGCGCCTCGAGGAGTCTGCTCTTTCCACAGTACTGCGAAGGAAAAGAGAGGGTAAGTGTCAAGAATGGTGATGAACTGCAGTAGTTAGATTAAACATTTATTTTTCATATATTCACAAAATCTTCACAAAAGTATTGAAACTCAAAAAGGAATCAGACGAGTCAAATACAGAGATGAAATGTACAAGACAAATGAGCAGGCAAACTAAAAGGTCTTGAAAGTATTTTACTTCAGATTGAAAAACGAACAGTTCAACTGTTCTGTTTAAATAAAGATTTGCAAGATATACAGTATTTTATGAATACAATGCTGGTCATTTGAGGCAATGTAAAATACCTCAATTTTTCCTTCATGCTTTTTTTTTTTTGCCTTTTTTTTTTTTTTCTTTTAGAAAGATACTGTTTACCAAAAAGAAACTTGAGCAGTCCAGGAAAAGCTATTTTCCATTAAATTTATGAAAACCATAAATTGAGGCAAACCTAAGATTCCCAATGGAATCAAGATTATCTTCCCGCTACCACCACCTTAAAATTATCACATGCTTATTGGAACACTAATATCTGCACCCTAAGAGTACATTTGCTTTCAACGATGAGGGTGATTCTTTTAAAAACACTTCAGTGTGGTAAATGCGATACAGATCTTTGCAAGTATTAAGTTTTGGAACAGTTTTGCTAATAGCAGCTAACAATACTGGATTAATATAATTTATAAATAATTGTTCCCTAAGCGGTGAACATAAGTCTACACATTCACAATAATCTAAAACAAAATAAATACTGTGATTATGCATAATGTGGTACAGGTTTTACTAGTTTCTATGAACAAAAGCTCAACATCTTGCTGATAAAATTATCTGATCAAATTAAAATATGAATCTAAAATTTAAAAAAACATTGTCAAATTAACATCACTTAAGCTTAGTGTTTATGTTACGACTTTCCGTATTTTTGGAACATATATATTCTCTTTTTTGAAGTAAAACACTTTAACACATTGAAAATGTTTATTAATTTAAGTGATGACATCAGTTCTGGTCTTATTTTAGCATTATTTTACTTTAAAAAATCATTGCACTCACTAGTGCCCGTTAAAGGTCAGGTTAGTCTGTAGTATTCTGTAAATGTATATAAAAAAAAGTTTCTAAAAGCTAATAGTACTTTTTATAAAAGCATCATCTCCAGAACAGCTGCATTGAATACAGCCATGTATGCTGAGTACAGACTTTCCTCTAAAGAAATATGTGAAAGTAAATGCCACTTAACTTTCTACCACTGAAGTGTCCCAACGCCCGTTCCAAGCTATGCCCGTGAGTGTAGTTACACATTTAATTCGCATTCATGGCATCAAAGTTACTGCAACCTAGAGTTGTACTGCGACTGAACCAGACAAACGTGGAGTTTAAATTAAATAATAACCAGATCAATGATGAAATACTATGAGATAAGACAGGTTTGGGTCTTTAAGGCAATACAAAATATATTTCATTATTTGAAGTTGTTTTGTTGTGTTTTTTTTAAATAATTAAGTGTAAATATAAAAAGGCCTAAGAGGGGAGTGAGAAAAAAATACTTTAATTGTAAAATTTACTTAAAGCTTCAACAGTTATCATCTCCTACAGGAGTTAGCAAAAATATAAAAGACAAAAAAACCCAGATCTGGAAAGGGAAGGGAAGGCACAAACAAAGAGGCATGGGATTAAAGCAGCCCAGGAATGCAAACGTCTGTAACAAACCGAGTTTTGTTGTTCTCTTAAAACCGAAAAAAAAAGAAAACGTTCACCAACAACAACCAAACAAAAGCCCCCCAAGTGGCTTTGTATTTCTTTAAAAAAAAGAAAACAGTCAGGGAGAGACCACTAAGGGGAGGAGGAGAAGGATGCAACTATAAAATCCCATTGCCTGAAATGATGGCACTCTAGAAAACAAGGTGAAGGTTACTTCTCCGAGATGACAAGCTCAGTGTCTACACAAAGTACATGTACACTTTATACAAATGAAAAACTTCATCTGCCACCATAAATCTTTCTTTCAGAGGAACAGCTTTTGCAGACCAAATGTTCTATTAAATCTTTTAAATGCCAAGAAAAGAAATTCTGAGCAATATAACTAGTAATGTCTCTTTATATGGATGTTAAGATGACAATTCAGATTATTTTCCAAACTAATCCTGAGAAAAATTTATGTTTACAATTTAAACAGTAATGTTATGTAAAAAGTATTAACAAATCCACTATTACAAATGTCAGTTTTCCTATATGGTCATCTATATATACACAATAAAATGGTAAGTATATGCAAAAATAATAAAAAAATCATGCACAAATTACTTTCACCTTTAAAGGCTGGGTTTCCCTCAAAATACATTTTTTTGCTTTTTTTTTTTTTCCTATTTTTTGTGTTTTATTTGTTTGTTACCACCCCCTAGACACACTGAGTACTACCTCTACAGGTCAGCATGAGCTGATGGGAAATACATTTATTTTACATTCAAGCTTTTATATCCTAAATGACCCTGTTGTAGCATATGACTTATCAAATGAGCAGCCTTTTTCCTCTTTTTAAATTTTTTTTCTTTTTTA
>VYZM01022031.1:102539-132356 GCA_013398915.1 Dromas ardeola | reverse complement strand
TTTTTTTTTTTTTTTTTTTTTTGCAGTGATCAATCTTCATGATCCGTTCCGTGGCGAGCTGGGAAAAAAAAAATGCAGTTGCTAATCAATGTCTGAACAGTCTGAAGCTCCGGAAGAGATCCAAGGAGTCACTATCAAACTATCCTGTAGCATGAGATCATTGCACACAGAAGAACAGTCATAAAATAGGCAACTATCTACAAAGGTCTGAAAGGGCCGCATCCCTCTTGTGTTTCCTCTTTTTGCCGTGGAAAAACGGATGGTGTGATTTGCTGCCTTGATGTTGTTTGTTTGTGACTGAGGTACCGTGGCTTGAGTTTGTTGGACCTTGGAAGCCTTTGTTGGAAGAGCGAAATAACCGTGCAGATCCATGCTGTAAAAGAAAGAGAACATGGTAAATCAGTGCAAAAAAGAAAAAAAGCGTGGCAACTACACAAGCCTATTTCTGGATAATGAGGACACTAACTCGTGGAAGTGTCACACTTGAAAAAATTGGTATGGCAAAAGAAGCTGGGCCATTGCTTAGGCAGCAGCACGGTACCACGAATCTTTCTCTTCGGTGGTTGCAAACAAATGCTCATCTCTAGACTCAACACCATGCAGGTGAAGCGAGGAGAGCAGAGCACTTTGAATTTTCCAAAGGACAGAACTGTTCTATCGCCCCCATTTCATAATCATCAAAAAAATGTTTTACAGAATCCTAAATCCATAATCCAAGACGACAGGTGAAAATTGCTCAAATCTCATCTTCTGTGCAAAATCAAGACAACTTTCTTTCAAAATCAGGACTGATTTCATACCGCATCTTTTTACAGATGAAGAGTATCTCAGATCATGTGTATTCACATTCCAGCACCAGAATTAGCTCTGCGTAATAACACAAACACACAATTCATGGTATATCCAAGGCCTGCTTTGTAAACTGTCTCGTTACTAGCAAGAGATAGTTCATCAGCAAGTAGGGGCCAGCAAGTCTTCAGAATTACTTTTCAGGAATAATATTCCAGACTACTTTTCATACATTAAAGTCCTAAATTCTGAAAACATATAAAAGTCTAAACTCCATATATCCGAAGTATATTGTATATAGAGGCATATAATATTTCCAGATTACTGAGTTGTCATAGAAGCATTCTTCAACATGAGAAATCCCCTAAATGCATAAGCTCCGGTAGGTCTCATCATAACTATATTTCTCTTTGGGGGGAAATCATCATCATAGATGAGAAGGAACGAGATGGAATTCATGAAGGACATTTCAACAAGTATGAATAGCTAACACAGCAGCCAGTCATAGTTTTAAAAATAAGTTTTTGCTGTTTTTTGCTAAAGCACAGGCAAGACTCATCAGTTCTCAAATTCTGCAGTAAAGACTGGACTGACGTCCTTTTTGCAAAAAGGAAATGGGTGCAACACAGCTGCATACGTCTGGCAAATCTACACTGCCCAAAATAAAGTCAATCCAATTTCATCTGTTTTAAGGCTGGGAAAGCCAGTGTTGTAAACTCATCTTTGTAAGTGAAACAGCGAACGGGGTGACTTTAGATACAATCAGTGCTCAAAGCTTTCTAGTGGGGTAAAGGGGAAGAGAAAAATGAAGTGTTTCCTTTCCAGAACAAGCTACCCTTCCATGGAGGGCAGGTGAACTATTCAAATAATCTATACAGTTGTTGTTTTCAAACATTTCACAAACCTGAGATTTGTTCGTGTTGCTGGATGTATTGGCTGTTTGGCTATTTTGTGGTTTCCCACTTGACTGGGAAGATTCCAGTGACACTTCTTGTGACCCCACTCTGTTTGTGGTAGACTGACGACAACTCAACTGTTTAGAGGTTTTGCAAGGTGTTCCATCAGAATCCTTCGGGAAAATTTAAAGTATTAGTGAGTTTTTCTTAAGAGTGAGTTTTTCTAAATGTGAGTTTTCCCTTAAAAATAAAGCTAGAGTGGACAAAACTTAAAACATGTTTATTCTATCAGATATCAAAACTTTTTCAATCCAGAATTCTTACTGAATAAACAGATTTAAAAATTTATTGATGCATGATACTGATTTTGGGATTTGTCTTTCATTTTTTAAATAGAATTCCCAGATGAATGTATTATATATGCCTTCTTTATTTTTTTAAAAGCATATGGCTTAGGAGAGGGCAACGTATCTTTGTATCTACTGTAGTCACTTTCTACATGTGTTGTGTCAAAACACACTGCAACTGACATGTGAAGAAATTGCATAAGAGGTAACATCTTATGCAAGTTAGGATTCTGGATGAAGTAACTAACTAGGATTCCGAGCTTTCCAAATGTATACTGTGGCAATACAAATCAGGAAAAAAAAACCCCAGAGAAACGGAATCAAAATCAGAAAACCTCCAGTACTTACTACATCACTAGAGCTGGACAGTGTAGACGATGATGATGATAAAGGACCTGATGAAGAATTTGAAGAATGTTTACTAAGTGTTTCTGAAGTTTTATTTCTAGGTTTTCCCAGTGCTTCATTCTCTTCAGCGAGATTATTGTTGCATTTGTCTAGCTGCTGAGTATCTACTATCAAGGTTACTCCATTACCTATCAAAAACAAAACAGAAGCATCACATTAGCTGCTAAAATATGTTGCTTTGTTGTTTTCTAATACCTCCCCCGGTATTAAATATTATGTCCAGCAGGACATGTACAGACATCTGCACATGTACATACTTTTAATACACGTAGGCACATGTGTGTGTGTGTACTGGGAGCAGCAAGCCAACACCTCGCAGAGGGGGAGGTGGGGGGTTCCTGACAAGATCCATTAATGTGCACTATGAAAACCACCAAGCATTACCCACAGCTCAAGATGGAAATTAGAGACGACACGGAAGAAGGTAGTAACAGAGCTCAGATGTGCTGCTTAGTAACAGGACACACTTCAATTGCAATCAAAAAAAATAGGTTTAAATTCTGTTCCTACATGGTCATACTCAGCAACTCCCATTTTTCTTCTACTGGAGCTGCTAAAGTCATAAGAACTCTAAGTTAAAGTCTGGTTGCTTCATATGATACCCTACACTGAAAATACAAGATACAGAACTCTCTTATCTCACTAACTGCTACCTTAATTAAAAAAAATTGGAACTTACATCTAAAGTAAATCTACGAGACGACCACTATAACTGTCACCATATTATCCTCCCGATTCAGGGTTATTTTTATTTTTTTAATTACTGTTTTAGCTCATGTAAGATTCCTAGGAGTTACTTCTGATTTATGCAATATACGTTTGTTGCCCCACTAGCTGTATTTGTACACAGTTCAATACATACATGACAATAGATAGCTAAGTAACGCTCTGGAGCTTGTGGGACTGAACTGTGGTTTGTCTGCCACAAGGGTCTACAGACTGATAAAGCACAAATGGCCCAGAAGTGTATTCAATTTACAAGGACAGTGACGGAAATCACTAATAAAAGCTTCCAAAACAAATAAACAAAATCCCAAACTAGACTAAAGAGTGGGTAGTTAGTTGTGTCATCTTCTCTGATTAATCCTTAACAAGAGAAGACTTCTAGTAGCTAACATTCTAAAATTAATTGGCGACTATTAAAATTAATTTTAATTCGAAAACTTCCAGCCAGCAGATACACCTACATCAAAAGAGGGTGGCAACTGGCTGGTGGAGTCAGAAGATGGTCAATAAAATAAGTATTATTTCAAAGGACATTTTCAGCAAGTTCTCTGGCTAAATTTTGTGTGTTTCCATTTGTTACTAACAAGAATTATGATTGATATTTCAGGATTTCTCTGCTTTGAAGTCTTACTCCACTTATATGGTCAATCCTGGTTTAAATATTGCTTCAATACACATACAGTATGTTAAACTTTAAAATGAAAAATAGAAGAACAATGGAGGGTAAGGATTTAGATTTAAACTAGCATTCCCAGTAATTCTTTTTAAAACTTTGTCCACATTTAAAGGACAAAGGAAGCGTGACAGTAACAACACATGTAATTTAAACTGGAAGTTTTTCAAAAGCCTTCTTTTGCAAGCCAGCACTCTTTACAGACCTCTGCGCTGACCAAATCTATCGCAGTGCAATAAAGATGTGGTATAGCCTTTGTATTCTTGTACAGATCTAAATTTTCTGGATGAGAACACATGAGGAAGTCCATCACCACTGAAAATGAAGATGCACACATTGCCTTACGTGGGGCAAAAGCAACAACAGAATGTGTATGACCACAATACGCAGGAAGCTTCCCTGACAGCCACCCGTAGTCAAGACTTACCGTTACACGAAGACTCTGTCCTACTTTGCATTCCCCACTGCTTCGATATCCAGTCTCTGTATGTGGCCACTTCTTGCGTTACTCTAATTATTCTACCTAATATACTGTAAACCAAGGGAAAAAAAAAACCCAAACATCACCACAATTCATTTTTAGGTACACAAAATTATAAGCAATTCATGTCTGAGATTTAAACTCATAAAATTTACCTTTCCGTTTCGTTGTTAGGATAATATTTAGCTATTGGGGAAACTGCATGGCTCAAAACAACATAGGCATAATCAAAAGCCTGTTTCACTTGCATGGCACCATAGGAACTCCTCCCAACATCGTTACCTTAAAATAGGAATATAATTAAATAAGTAAGTAAGATTGAAACCGTGGTTACCTCCTTTCAGACAGGAAACAGTTAATATTTTTTTAAAATTGCCCTTTAAGTCACAACTCACTGCCATTATTTCTTCTGGAACAGAAGAGGATTAGTGAATCATAAATATTTGAAAGAGCTTAAAAGACCTATAGATGTTTACATGCACAGAAGTCCAAAACAGCAATTCTCTGGGTAAAAGTGCAATACATGAAGAAAAAAAATAAAATCATGTACTCCATATATTACACATATATAACAGTACTATCCTGGATGACATTTTTTTAGATGAGAAATATGTTCACTCTTTTCTCTGACCAGCACTTGAGCCACCCATCCAAGTCAACAATCAACCTTAACGTAAAGGTAACAGCCCGGAATGAAACCACTACGTATTTATGTGACTTTACAGACCCAAACAAGAGGGCATGCCTATGAGACAGACAACCACGAGCTTGAAAGGGTCCATCCTGGTACGCCCAGCCCACCCTCCGGCCCACGCTGCTGGAGCTCTACTGCTGTCACCACGGAGCACATGGAAGCTGTTTGGCGTGCTCTCTCAAACCCTACCCCGACTGCGGTACAGGCACGCTCTGGGACAACACCGTAGCTTTTGTAGGAACACGTCTTAAAGAAAATCATTGTGTTCTGAGTGCATCTTGTGTTCACAGACATGAATGAGGTGTTTCTGTTTGGGTTTTGGTGGCCATTCTATGCTATTCTTTGATTTAACTCCGCTGGATTAAGCATTCCCCTAACTTTTTTTCTTAGTCAATAGGTTATATCTTGGTTTATGAGGATACCTGGCTGTAACGGATCTTCGATATACAGCATTGATGGTCTGTAGCCATCCAGCATGCTTTTTTGCACTTCATCCTTGGCAACGTAAGAGCCACCATCCTTTATTCGGATTCCAGTCTTCAGATAATTGAAGTGACGTCCATATAATTCAAAAAACTCTATTAAAAGAACACCATAGTTGGCACTGGGCATACAGGCATCTTCCCTGGGATGCAGCTATTAAGAAGAGAGAAAAAAAAATAATCATTTTCTTAAGACTTCCGAGTTTCAAGTGCTTTTAAGTGCCCTTTTTTTTCCCACAGCAAACATGTACATGTCTAGGTACAATAAGAAATAACAATAAAACATAATATATAAAAGCAAACATGTCTAAGTATAGTATTTTTCCTTGACAAAGCAGTTTTGCATCTTTAAAACAAGATGCTATCAAAACTTTTATAAACTAATTATCTCTAAAAAATAAGGCTGGCAAGTATTAATGTTTTTTACCTTTCAGTTCAATAAGTGAACTTCCAGCACTAACGGCAAGGTTCTTGTAAAAAAGCAAAGATATTTGCACATCACAGCCCTGGCTTTGCAGTACAACTACACATATAAATGAGCCCCTCTACCATTAAGTATGCAGCCTGAGAGATTATGTACAAAACCAGTTCATAATTGTAACAGATACAAAACTTGACTTCTTTTTTTTTTTTGCAGGAGCACATGGAAATGCTATTAGTCAATATAAGAAAAAACTGGGGTTAGGAGAGATTTTGGTTTCTTTCAAAATGATATGCCTGTTGCTTTCATTTCTTTTGTGCTCAGCAAACACTGAGCTCCAGCTCCAGGCTCAGGTTTAAAAGTAACTACAATGTGGGAAAGTACAGACACGCACACAGTTGTACGGTGACATTTAGTATGAGAAAAAGAACAAGGCTGATAAAGCCACAACTTGGCTACTTCGTATTTCTACAGTATTTTTCTCCCCCAGGCACGACAATATAGATTTAGCTCATGCATTTTCTTCTCTTAGATTTAAAAGAATGTTGTAAAACTTGTTTATTTTATACTGGCTTAAAAACCTGGACAAACAAGCAAAATTCCGTTGCATTCACTAAAGCACATACAGGGAGTATGACCTGGAAAACAAGGACAGCTGCATCTAACACTAACCTATGCAGCTTGTTCCAAACAAATTACACAACAGTCGAGTTATTTCACCATGAATGACACACATGCCTGGCACTGATACACCAGCAGATGTTCCAAACATCTCCAATACCACAAGTACTGGTTTGGGAGAAAGCACAGAAGACAGGTGGGATGTGTCTGGTTTTAAATGAAACGGGGGTGCTGAACCACAAACAGGATAGCGTAAATAATTTAAGGATTGATTAAATTCCGTCTAAACGTAATGTCCTTTTGCACCAATGGCATCAGTAGATTTCATTAAGCTTACCTGAAGGAAACTGACAGCCATTAAAAAAAGACTATAAGAACCGATTCCACCTGTAAATACTTCATTAAGGTCCCTCTGCAACAGGAACTGTTTCAATACTAAAACTAGATACGGTAATACAGGATATTTCTGAAAGAGAAAAACAGCGGTATTAGGATACTGTGATGCATGTACACAATTGATGCTAAGAAAGCATATTGAAGCTATCTGTTACATTGTTTCAAAGCTAAGCATAATTCTAACTTATTATTTTTAGCAACAGGGGAGAAGCCAAACGCTCTGCCTGTGATCAAGACAATTATTTTACCTCTTCAACTCTGGCGGCAGATATTAACAGCAGAAAAAAAGTTATTACCGCATAAAATCAGAGTGATTGTGTCTGAATATATAAACATGCTTGCTTTTCTCATACAAGTGAAAAGGAAAGTGAAGGAGGAACTAAGGAGATATCCACGTCTGTAACAAAACCTTCCTGCTACAGCCGAGGCGATGTCCCAAACCGGACTGAGACCCCTGTCCTGCAGGTGCTTCTCATGCCCAGCGTTCAAAACTGTTCTTCAAAATCACTACACCCAGATTACATTTTTAAAGGAGCCAAATACGTACCTTTGGCTAACCGGTCCTTGCATGGACTCCCTTAGAGGCCAACGCGGAGCAGATGGAGCTTTGGGACAGCAGTGGAGGCTGGGGCTACGCCTGCACTGTGCTCCCCCTCACAGGGGAGGGGGCAAAGGGGCTGGGGAATATCACTGCTCTCAGCAACACAGGGCCAAAAAGTTCCTTAGTGCCAGAGAAGAGATGTGGATCATGGTATCTGCGATTGCAAAAGATTAAAGGCAAAGAAGAATTTCCCCAAGAACTTCTCTGCACGGGTCTCACGGTGAGTATCGGGAGCCCTATTTAACCAAAGATCCCAAGATCACCTTTTTGAACTATTAAGAACTTACAGTCACAAGCTGAAGTGTTGAGCATCAGTATATACCAGAATTTAAAGACAGGATTTTTCTCAGGAAACTGCAAAACCTTATTTAAGGCTTCAGCTGCCTCAGACTTCCTAAATAAGCTGGATGAAGAGAAACTGGCATTTCCAAGGGTAACAACTGAACAGGACACCTCAGTGAGCTCTTCAAACAGACGTGGGGCAAAATAAGACCCAAGCGAAGGCCCTGCAAGTGTTTTATAGAGAGATCCCTGAGAACGCCAATGAAGTCACTTGGCAAGGACACATGGAGTTTCCTCCAAGTCAAACCAACGACCCTCCACGGTGGCACAGCCGTGACCTGCCGTGTGTCAGGGCCGAGTGCCACCTCTCCCCCGGCAGCAGGCTCAGCCGCCTGGCCCGGGGCCAGCTCTGGTGCGGCAGAGCCGCACGGCCTTGGCCTGGGCCGCCGGGCAAGCAGCCCTCTGAGAAAGCCCATGTGGGCAGCCCTGTTGGGAGCATCCCCCAGGCTTCGCTCCAGAGCTGCTCTTCACCTCAGCTGTTCCCCGCAGAGCCTGCCGGAGCCACGCTGCCCCTCAGCCCCTGCTTGGTGTCCTCAGCCTCGACCTCCTCACCGGGGACTCATCTGCCAGACTGCGAGGTGACCCTGCCTACTGCCACCAGAGCCGGCTGCCCTCTGGGCTGGGGTACCGCAGGGCTGCACGCCGGCGGGCAAGCTCCCAGCCCTGAGGCCAAAGCAGCCTCTCCACGGGGTTACAAATAACCCGGGCAGCAGGAACACGCTAACGCTTTATTCTTTTTTTAAGCACACAGAAATGCCTTCAAGTCTCAAGAGAAGACTACCTCCGGCGAGCACGCAGGGCTTTATGGACTGATCTAAAAATAAATTTATATGCGGAGCATAACAAAAATACAGCCTGTCTTGTGGCAGAAAACCAAATACGGACTGCCTGTCCACCATGAGGCAATGCAACAATGCACAGGTTGTAAAAACCGAAGTCAGCTACCAAATTCCAGGTAGGTGCTTTACGACAGCGAATCTGGGCATCTTCTTTCCCCAACAAGGAGCTACATTGCACAAAACTATTGGTCTTGACTTAGCAGCAAAGGGTTGGCCAACACAACTGAGTTCTGCTCATCGGACAGAAGAAAGGTCTCTGGACAGGCTCCACCCTCCTACCCTAAGCAGGGATGCAGAAGGCCTCACCAGCACACGGCTTAAGCAGAAGATCTATACAACCAGACAAGCACTCACACTGTCCTACTGAAAATGAACTACGTACGGAGATTTTTCTCCTATGCCCTTCCACAGGTTAAAGAAATGGACACCGCAGAAGGAAACTGAGCTACTTTCATACTTGCTACTAAACATACATAAAGGAACAAGACTAACAAGTTGACGGCCACACATTCAACTCATCAGCAACTGAAAATCCTCCAAAATTTAGACGACTTCTTGCAACTAGATGACATTATTAAAGCAGATGTACATGATTTCTAACCCTTATGATTGAAAGTAAAGTGCTTGCTTTATTCAGATTTACAGAGTTTTCTGAAGGAGTTTTACTTGTCTAGCTATCAAAATATTTTGATTCTCCTGCTGTCCATTAGTATGGTTAAAAAAACAGAGCAGCAAATAGTAGAACAGTAATACGTAAGCACTTATGTGAGACTGGACTGCACTTCATCTCCCTACACAAAACATGAAAATCCAAGAAAAATTTTCTAATGCTTTTATGAGACATTTACTATGAATGTCCAATGCACTGAACAGGAGACGGGAAGGAAAAGAGTGTAATGATACTTCAAAACTTGAAATACAAAAGCTCATTAATCCTAACAAAATGATCCTATATATTACACAAAAATAACTGTAATGTATCTATGGTACAGGTATTAGTGAATCCCCGAACAATAACTTACCAAATTTAACTTATTCTACTAATTAGCATTTGCATGCTGAAACAATATTCAATCTAGAACAGTATTATTCCTACTTTCTGCAGGAATGTGTGGTTATTGGTAATTTTAAGGTCAAGGAACCACAGTTAGAAGAGAAAAACATTTTAGACAGGCATTAGTGCATTTTCCTTAGTTATTGTATCATTGTAACTTCTCCATACTTTCTTTGTACATTTTACTATCTTCATGCCTTTTAGGGCAATATATCTAAAACCTACGAACGTCACAAAACAGTATCAGACAGCAAAAATTAAAAGCGAAAGCGTATCTCTTGTAAGGATGCAGTCAAAGGAAAACAGCAAATCAAATTAAGCCATCAAATATTCAGCTGTGCAGTGCTATTCAGTGTTGCCTAACCTTGATAAAATCTTTGATGAGCTGGGCTGCTTTAACCCCGTTCTGTACATTAAAGCTTATATCAACTTTTACTTCAGTGAAGGAATCTGTCAGTTTAATAATAGGTACCTGCAAAAGAAAGACAGACTAAATCAATACAGATTTCCAAGACACATTTGGTTTCATTCATTCTTACATGCACCAGTAAAATGGAAATGTTTTAGGAATCTGTAGAGTGAAGGCAGACAGAGAAAAGAGGACTCCTGTCTATTTATGAACTCACACACTTTGCCAATCTGTTTACATGCACTTTGCTTTTCTAACTCATAAATGCTATTTTCAATTTACTATCCTGTTTAACGGAACTTAACACTTCATCTTCAAAGTGATACATTTTAAATTGGTTTTAGTCAGTTCCTGGTGCAGAAGCATAGCTCTAGTGGGAAAAAACAAACACCAGAGGGAGACAAATGCTTAAGAAATAAAGATAAATGGTAAAAGACAGATATTCTTAAGAAAAGACACACTCGTGTCGTTGTGGGTCATTGATTCTTCATCAAATTATCTTCAAACAAGAAGCGCAAGATATTGAGAGCACTCTGACATACCTCCACCTGAGTGGGTTCCAAATTACCTCTCTCTGCTAATAACAGCCATCAATTAGACACCTGTTTAAACCTCACCATTCTTACATACTCTTACAATTAGCAAAAGGTAGGAAGTCATAATGGAATTAATTCTATCCTGCATAAGACATACCATTACATATTTATATAAGGCTGTACTTATTACGTCTATGTGAAAATGTATTAATTTTTCTTATTCCAAGTAAGTAGACATAAATCATTGACTTATGTACCAAGGCAGTCCAGAAATTCACAAGTCTAATCACATCAATTCCCAACAATGACTACTATAACCTCACTTAAAAGCAAGTGTATGTTGTGCAGTATGGAAAATCTGATCATTTTCCCCAACAGAAGAAATGCCTCTGCTGGTGCACTATCAAATACTTTGTCAGTAATAAAAAATGTACTAAATAAAAAGGTTCTATTGGTTCCATTTCAAATTTATACATAAAATAGTTTCTGCTTACGAAAATTCATTCTTTTAACCAAGATCGTTCTTTGATTAGAAACTTAGAACAAGAAAACACCCCCTTCCCCCAAACTTACAGTTGCTTTATCTAAAACCTTTACTGAGTTTTCATCTGCTACATTGTGCTTTCTAAGAGCTTCTTCCAGGGTCCAAAGAGGTAATGTCTCCCATTTTCCAAACACAACTAAATCAATATCACTGAAATGGAAAGAAAATATAGGTTTATTCAAATTGAAAGACCAATACACTTATAAGATAAACAACTGACATCCACACATAACCAGAATAAAACTGACAGAATGTAGCTTAACCAAATAATTTATTCTTAATTTTCTGAGGAAAGGGGTGGGTATGAACTCTTTCACTTGGGGAAATACGGAGCATTTCAGGTTACCACGGGGAGGGGACAGATAGCCGTAACAAATCAACTGGGTCGCAAAGCCAGACATTAGTCTGCTCAGGCCACACTGCCTGAGCCATCAGCTTCTCCAGAGTGATTCAGAGCAAGAAATTAACTTGTGAACCACCACTTTTGGCCCGTATTAATCTGTAAGGCCGATTTAACAGCTTGCCACTGAAAGGGACGGTCCTATTCCCAACCCTCCACTCCCAGACGCACGGCCCTGTCTCCTCCTTTGCTCTAGGTCTGGTATTTGTCTAATTCACAGCAAATCAATTCAACATATTAATGGGCCTGGCAGAAACCAACTCCCCCCTTTAAAAAAACCACAAAACATTCTGGGGTAATTTTCTTCTTTGCAACTGCAAGTTGGTTTTCCGGGTGACCAGAGCAGCAGCAGGCACAGGGTAAGCAGCTGGCCTCTAGCGCCAAGAACAGGGAGCAGGGAAGGAGAGAAGAAAACATGGCAACTTTGACTTCAGGAAGCAACAAGCTGTTAAATCAAGATCAAACCATCTAATTAACTTCACTCATTAACTCAGCTCCTTGAAGAGGTGTTTCCATCCTGCTGCACTTTCCCACTACGCACAGACACATTCGTTTGACTATGCAGGGAGCTGACAGCCTAATTCAATGCCTGAACTCAAATGCAAGAGGGGACTGGTGTCCAAACTGAGGGCAGCAAAGGCCACTATGAGATCCTGAGCTTTTTCCTCTTCATTCCCCAGGTTCTTCTTTGATTTCCCCTGCTTGGCTGGGAACACAAAGGAGGGGGGCATATAACCCTGGAGTTACACTAGCTGGCCACGTCAGTCGTATGGAAAACTGTGCTACAGAAAATACCAAAAACTTTAGGAATACTTTTTTCCCCCTCACAGATTCTACAGGTCTGCTGATTCACCATCAATCTTTAACTGCGGTAACAATCTCAAAGAAACTACCTCTGCGTTAGACAAAATATCTCTTGCCGACATGCGGTGTCGGCCCAGGCAAGTTGAGCTGCACACCGTTTATCTGACAAGGACGGGCAGCACTCAGCCGGTTTCAGAAAACGATGTTCAAAACCTGCCTGGAGAGCAGGAGATGCTGCTGGACACTTGTCTTCTGAACTAAATTAGCGTTAAACCTACTACTGATGCTGACAACAACGGGAGACACTTTTCTGATGCACACCACGAGGGAAAAAGCAGCTCTGCTGTCACCTTGAGGGTAGATATTGGTTCCAAAATAACAGATCCAGCAGCTAAACAAACGCGTGCCCAAACCTTCAATATCAGCTTAAGTAAAAGGACAGTAGGCAAACTCTAACACACAGTAACAGAATTAAAACCACACTGTTTCTGAACCCCAGTACCAGAAATCTAGATTAACTATACGGCTACTGATGGGGGGCAAAGCCTAGGGCAAAGGGAAGTTTTGATAGAAGGCAGCTGTGAGTTAATTACCAACATACAAATTTTGAAAGTTTGGCAAGTACTGCCACAGGAAGATTTTTTTGCGGGTTTATGTACTGTGTTTAAAGTATCCGCATTTGTTCTCCTCCAAAAACTCAGCTGAAACAAATATAAAGGAAAGGCAGTATATGAAATCAAACAGACAGCAGCAAAGCCTTTTTGCTACATCAGTTTCAAAACAATCAAGCAAATCTAGTACAGAACTATTGCCATCAGTCATGTGGACAGGAATATCTCTCTTGCATTATCAGCACCCAACCAAGTTTAATCAAGCCTATTTAAAATCAATGAAAAAAAGGCCAAGAATGAGGCCAAATGTGAAAACAATGTGTATTTGTACACCTTCCTTCTGACTTTCCAAGCAGAAACTGAGCAAATCAGCTTTCCTGCAACTCCTTCAACTAAAGCAGGTACTAAAGCATCAGTTGGATACTTTCTTTTTCAAAAAGAGATGAAACGATGACTTGGGTATCCATCACTTGCAGTCAGTACTAGATATTAATTCCTCGTGTTCCCAAAGTATGGAATTCAATTCAAGTGTTAACCTCAGACTTACGCTATTTACAACTGTTTATCCCCTGCAACCATTTAAGCCGTTCATTCTATTTCTATTTAATTGTCAAAAATACTTTGAACTTCTACACAGAAGATACCAGTGTCACCGAGTAACGACTTTTATGAAAAAGAGTAATAAATTTGGAAACGGTAGAGGTTGGTTATTGCACAGATTTCACAAAAGGCGACCGAAACAAAAAGACAATTCTGTATGTAATCTTTTCTCTTCAGTGTTAACATTAGCATTAACAAAGTAACATTAAATGTTTCCATTTCATTCTCTGTGGAGATAAAATTTAGCTTTTCTTTTAAGGCCAACCTCTTATTTTGCTTCAGTCATTTAATGAAGCCAAATCACAAAATAAGCCTTTTTTGACAACAACGTCATTCAGATCTTTTACCCATACATACATACCCACGCATGTATTATAGTTAATAGTCTTAATTACTACATTTCTGTATAATTTGCAGAGTACCAATAGCTTAACACTTTCTTAATATAACAAGTATATATAGAAGTAACATAGATATTGGGAGATCAGATAAATCACTACAAGGGTACAGGTTCCACAGGCTATTTTTTCTCTTGTACAGAATTTACACTGAAAAATTACTAACCTTGTAGGTAAATATAAACCAGTTTTAAAACTTCCAAATATCTGCACCTGAAACACAAGAACAGGATATATGAAAACAAATTTTCAGGCTTCAGAAGACAAACAGGTTCTATTAAGTTGCCTGTAAAGGCTGGGTATTGCTACCCTCCATTGGCAGATTTTGGTATTGCTAACACAAGTTACTCTTTTCTGTTAAAGCACTTATATCTCCAATGTAGAATAAACAGCTAATCTTCATTGTTATTACCCACAAAACATTAATAACTTTGACCTTTTTTTATTACAAAACCTTCTTCGTAATGTAAAAATTTTCACCATGACCAAATTTCACAAAACCCATGAACCAAAAGATCTGAAAACACTGAAGAATGACACAACATTAAAAACTCCAGTATCAGTTCAATTTATTTTTTGCTTTCGAATCTCAAAGCATACTCTTCAGTTTTTAAATACATTTTCTAAGCTTAAGTTTAAATATATTTCCGTTGCTTTGCATACTTAAAAAATAATCAAATTGCGACCATTTTTTTTTCTGGATTACAGAGCAAATAGCACAACTCTGTTTGTTTCTGATTAAACAACACACACAAAAAGTTTCAGAAAGTTTCACATCCCACAGATTTGGTTTATTGTGCTGGATTTTTACTGGCTCTGGAGGTTTAAATGATCAGGTTTCCATAGTAAGCTGTCTGAAACCACAGTCTCATTAACTCAGCCAAGCCTCGCAGGGAGGTCGGACTCATGCGCTAAGTCTCAAAGGGGGACTGGTGAAACTTCAAAGTAAGAATATCTACACATTTGGACTAATTTTCAACCAGACAGCCTTCTGATGTGTTTCCTGGAGCCACCTTACAGACTTGGGCATTCTGCTTTAATGAGTCTCATGCACTAGCCTGACTGCCACCTATTTGTATGTCAAGCGACCCACTTTTTATGTTTTTGCCCTTCTGGATAAGAAAAATGGGAGAAGGAAAGAGATGGATGCTTTGCAAGGAAGTGTCTTGATACTTTAGTAGACTAAGCAGCAGTATGAGTGCTTCCTCTTGATTATTTTACATCACTTCACTCTTTACCCTCACACCCAACAAAAAGCATATGCTGGCAGTAAATTTAATGTTGAAAGTTCACAGCTTCTCAAAGTAGAGATGACTGCAAGAGATGCCACAGAACTACCATCAATATTGTACTTGATTTTGACAAAAGCATAAAAGCATCACAAAGCTAAGAATGTAATAATAATAATTATTATTACTATTTTTAATCCAGGATAGTAATATAAGCATCCTCTGTGAAACTGGGTTCAGTCAAACAAGGATTTATTTGGTCACCAAAAACATTCACACAATAAAACAACCACTAGTGGGTTCGGAAAAACTAAATGTGCTTTCACATTATCAAACAAAATAGTGTGTTCAGCTGAACAGCAAAGCGAGACTTTTTTGAATAAACAACCCTGAAAGTATTCATAAACTTACTGATACAACTTATATGACCTTTACCGAAAGGAATGAGGCAACATCTGCTATTGTACAATAATTTGGAGTATGAGAAACACTGAATTATTATAAAAGAAGCCCACACCCACACTTCAATCCCTCTCTCATCAAATCTGGAAAGATGAAAGAGTGGGGAAATCGGAACAGAAGTTTTAAAAGATTTTGATTTATCGAATCAGAATTTAAACAGCTGAAGCTCTGTAGCCATGTACATATTTAAAGCATCCCAAATACAGGACCACTATTATGACTTGAGAGATGTGAGCATTAGTTTTTGTGGTGTGCCAACTCTGCCAATTATGTCCCTATTCTACGCGGACAGAGATAAGTATTTGCATTCGTAAGATAACTTAAGATTCACAGTACTTGTAACGAACTCCTACTCCTGCATGTTATTCATCCTACATTTCTGTGAACTTGTTCATATTAAATTCCAGAATTCCTGAAGGAGCTTTAATTATGGTATGTGTCCAAATACATCCTCACTACGCACATCAGAACGTGGAAACCCACAAAAGCTTGGCAAGTCCTTGCTACCAAAATCCCTCTATTGAAACAAAACAATCTATCCACAGCCAATTTAAATTTCCCTTCCTTCTACATCATTAAGTAGAATTTTCTGAAGTATGTCAAACTAAATAGAGTTCATCTTTCTACTTCCATTCCCAATCATAGTATTTTCATAAGTGAAGTGCGTGAAGCAGGCAACATTGCTTCTTTTCAGATCTACAAGGCCACATAATACTCAGACGTGAAGCTGAGGCCATTACGAAAAATGTATCCTAAATTCCACTGTATAAGTACTTATTTATTCAATAGTTAAATTTTCATATTCAACTCATCAAAAAACTTTGTCTTAAAATGCTTTCCTTTAATGTTTTGGGTTGTTCAGTTTCAGTGTAATTAAAGCCTTTCTTATGGTCAGAGCCCTGCTGATGCCAAGAACAGTTCTCACTTACTAGGAATGTTTCCTTCTAAGCACATTCCCTTGAGTAAGAGAGCAAATGACACAATTGCTAACTTCTATAAATAAAGTAACAGTTTAGGATACCTAGTTTTACCCCTCCCTCCATCTGCTTTTTCAGCATTTTCCAAAGTGGAACAGGAAAAAAAAAAAGTATGTGCACAGACAACATTCCACACACTTTCTATACATTTAGATTCAGGAAGCCTGATTTTCCTTTTCTTGGTATCTGATTTCTATAGAGCTTGTTTTACCTATGTGTTTAGCGAGAAACTACAAACTAAATGCGTATGTTTAGCTTACAAGTTTATTTTAGCTGGATTCGCTGCATCTATGGCTCAAAATGAACAGCTTAAACATTAACTTATCGCTTTACACTTTAGCTTTAGCTAAAGCTGAGGACATTGGACCAGGTAACACTCCACCTTCTCAGAGCATGTACTCAAAACTTAAATCTTAGAAGTAGCTAAACCAACACAGATTTCCAGAAGGTTAGTGATTAACTCAAATGACTGAAAAATTCCAACAGAAGACTGTCAAAGTTGAACACGGTTGAGTTCATCAGTTCAGTTCCCAAGCAGATCTGTAAAGTATCAGAAAAATAACGTTACAGTAATTTCCAGGTTATAACCTGGCATACTGCTGTCACTCTTCAGTTCCCTTCTAGCCTCCAGAAAATGGAAGGGCGTTCAAGAGGAGAATTCTTCCTCGAGGTAACAGCAGCAGACAAAATGCAGAGTTAGGCTTTGAAGAGCAGTTACCGACTTGAGAAGGAGGAACTGGCTCGCTCTTGCTCTCTAACATTTTCAAGAACAGCAGACGGCCAGCCACAGCAGTTTTAACCGGCACTAACTGAAAAGTGAACTTGTTTTCAACTGCACGGTGTGTGCTTCACTCAGTCCCACTGCAGCTAAGCTCAGGGGTCAGCTGTCACTGTGTGGCAGGGCTTGTCATTTGCTTTCCCTTCCTAAACAGATTATGGCTACAAAAAACAGTTTCGGTAGCTTCAAGATTATTTTCTCAAGGCCTCAAAATCATATCTATCTAAATATATATATATCTCCATATATATACATACTTTATGTATATAAATATATATGTGCACATTAAAAATTGTTTTTAATATATATGTATGTATGTAGATAAATATATATGTGTATGTATATACATATATAAATATTTATATTTAAAAAATTTATTTTTAATAGAAAAGACCTAGCTTTTACAGATCAAGACTGTCCTACAAACAGAGTATCTCCGGAAGCACTAAGTCCCTGTGCTCCATTCCAAGTGTTAGCAGTAGCAAAGAAAGATGCCCTGGTAACAAATCCATCCACCGCAGTACACTAGCTAAGTCTGCAGCACACAAACTTGCCTAGGAAATAGCAGCGTCTTCTCTGGGCTGAAGCAATCGGTTATTTAGGTGAAATTCCCTACTACAGGATTTTGGCAGGGTGTATGATAGCAAGCACTGCTTTGTGCCTGCACTGTTTCCTGCGCTATTGCCTGGCAGCCCGCTGCTCCTGCCTACAGCAGCGTTTCACTGCTATACACCACCTGTGAGACGCTGAGGTCTCTCACACAGTTCCCTTGGAAGGGTTATTGGTTTTGCTCGAAGAGAAGATTACCAGAGGTGTGTGGCACTGACTTTACCAACTCCCTGTAACTGTGCCAAGGTGGCTGTCACCGAGTGGAGCGCGCTCCTTCCGTATTATACTTATGCTGTCCGTACCAATGCGAACCACCTTGAAAATGTGAGTGTATTTTAAACACAAAACCACACACCACATACATATAGCTTATACAGAATTCATGTTCTGTCATATTCTGCCAGTTTCTAAAAACGCCTTCCAAAAAATAGGTTAAGAGGATCTGAAATGAACCGTGGGTTTAAGTCACTCTTGTCAAAACACTACCTTTTACCCTGGCAGGATCAAAGAGCATTCCTTATATGAAAGATTCTGCTGTCTGAATTAGGTTTGCTATTCCAGCTAACAAGTCCTTATTCCCAGCTACTGCTACCTACAGATAGATGACTACAACTACAAATCTGCATTCTGGAAATGAGCACAATTAAACTAGATTCAATTACACTAAAAATCCAATTGGTCCCCGTAAAACCATCCTGAGTTGTAAAAGCATCTTCTCTGGCTTCTCTTTAATCCAACCTTTAATAAAAAAAAAGCATAGCTCTGCACAGGAGAAACTCTTGTTTCGACTGAATGAAGCACGAGCAAAAACCCAGCTTCAGTGGAAAAAGGCATTACAGATTTTAAGCTCAATACACAGATCTACAGACTTGTTTGTTCCTGTACAAAAAAGTGGTTCCTTTAAATTTGTAAGATAAGTCAATTTAGTTTAACTGCACATTAAAAATAGCATGGTCCACGTAACATGGCATTGCTGGCATTCCACCTTAATAGACTCATTCAAGAACAGAGATCCTTGGACTAGAAGCCCTGCTACAGACTTTTTCAGTGAAGCTATGAGTTTCAGAAGATATGTTTTAAAACACAATACTTTACAAGCATGCATGCACGATATGTTCCCATTAATCTCAGTAAACAAATATTGAGACCACACCTTATGCCCTTCCTTTGACTATAGTAGGTCTAGCTTGTCTTTCTTCCTACATGTGATAGAAAATGTTGACATGTATTATTCTAGAAATAAAGATCACCTCTCATTTGACCAGAAATCCTTTTGGTTTTTTTTAATAAGGAAAAATAAAGAGTATTTTCATTATTCAATACTTCACAAAGTAAACAGGCACAAAAGGTTGCTTTTTTATATTAACAAATAGAACAGTGTCTTACTCACATCTGCATTGGGCCAGAGCTCTTTGATAACGTTTTCTATCCTGTTCACCACTTCCATCCGCATTCTCTCTTCTTCAGGTCTGGGAGACATATACTTATAAAAGTCAATGATTTCTTCATGAAGACTAAGAAATAAAGAAAAAAAAAAAAAGAACAGAAGGTCAGGAAAAAACCCAATGGAGAATGAAATAGCAACTACTCTAATCAAACATGCTTTTTAAGCTCCTAGTTACCTATTTAGCTAAGGGGCAGTTTAAGAGTAGCACGCAATTTAAAAAAAAAAAAATCAGAATCGCAATACTTATTAACGTTTGGTTTCATGTGAGTTTCTTACGCCATAGGTCATTATTGCACTGCACTTGCTAAAAGCACGGAAGCAAATCTAAATCCAAGCACCTTCAATTCACATTGCAAGTCCCACTCTGTATTTTAATGCCAACATAAACCAGAAATGGCTCAGCCTTCAACTACAGACGCAGCTGTAAGCTCCCAGTACACACTTCCCAAACACTTCAACAGGAGGTTTTCAGCCGGCGCTTCCAAGGCAGCCCCTTGGCAGCGGCTGGGGAGCTTCAGGCGTCAGCCTGAACTCAGTACCAAGCTTTTGAAAGGGTTAGTAGTAATTGTGCCAGTACCAGAGCTAGAAAAACCACTTCTTTTACTGCTTAGAGAAGACGCTAAATTAAATATGCGCTCCCTCCCCATAACAAGAAAATAAGTAGTACACACGCAGCAGTGGCGGCTCAGAAGAATAACTGATTGACAGACAGTTTACCCATATATTTGACGGTTTACCATATTACATGTGCTGCTCACAGTCAGTACGCTATGTTTAGATAGCCTATGATTAGAGCTGAAATAAAAATGTCTTCATACAGTGCCACAAATTTCTATGCTGCTGTAATATCATAAACACATCATCATCGTCTTGACTAACAACGCATTTAAAAAAAACAGACACAGCCCTTTAACTCCAGCAAAATTCAGACAAACTCTGGCACAGAGCAGCTAAATTAATTTCATTTGTTTCCTGCAATGACCATTACAGTAATAGCTAGTTATTTTTCAAAAACGTATTGTTTCCAGTTACCAAGTACAACGGCATCTCTCCTTAAAGCTCTGAGGGACCATCAGAAGAGGGCAATTTATTAAGAGCAAACCCTTAGACAAGATGTGGAATCTAATACTTCCCCACTGCACACACACTTAAATAAATCAAATGTTAATAACTGGAAGTTGCATACGGGTGTCCACAAAACAGATTAAAATATCTGAAAGACGTATTTAACAGAGGCAGGGTAGGGGCAGAACTCAAACCGCCTGCATTATGTTCTTCAATACTGCACTGTTATGAACAATAAAAACTTTTTTCTCTCAGACACAGAGGAATAAAATATTTGCATTACTTTTCACTGAGCATTTATTGGAATTTCCCCACACACACACAGTTAGGGGAATAGTCAAAAAAGCCTAGCAGCTTGTGGTGGCCATCACCACAGGCTCTCTATAGCCAACGCAGAGAAATTCTCCTCTGACGGAGTTCCTCCAAAGGGAGATCCAGACAGATACCCAATTTAGCTGCTCTAAATCAACCTTTGGAGAAGCATCTCCTCCTTTGACACCTACAGAGGGAGCCTCACAAATGCTTAAACTAAAACCTAAAATAACACAGTCCTCCCCAGAAGATCTCCTGCAAAAATGCAAGGTGCCATCTCCCTCCTCTCTCCCCCCCCTTACTGCCACACTCACACCAAGCCCTTTTCACACGCATCATCTCGGGTACCACAAGGATGTTCTGAACAACGCAGCTGCGATATTCATAATGATAAATGCTGTTTTCAGCACTTATTTTGACATTGCTAGGAAATTTCTTACCACCTCCTACAGCTGCTTTCTTGCTTTTCCTTAGAAGTTTACAACCTGGGGTTAACATGCAAATTCCAAACCACCACTGCCATCCCTTACATGGGCACCGACTCCTCCACCATCTCCTGTTTTTCTATTCTTCGCTGCTATTCAACGTGTTGGCACTTAAACCTTCTTAAACAGCTATCCTCCCATTGCAAGAACTGAATTCAGAGCTCCCATTGCAAGAATTGGACAAGTTGAGCACTCCAACAAACAAGTTCCCTCTCCATCCCCAGCGACACATGCTGAATCGCTAATTTAGCCTCCACGTGCTTGACCATGAAGGTAGCATTCAAAAACAGGGGCAACAAGCAGGCAAAACCTTGATAATCAAACTCTAGTTATTTTTCAACTGTAATTTGGTGCACCAGCTTACAGGAAGACCTGGGAATCAGACTGAGGCTTCCTACCACGTCTGGCAAACTCTTCACTTTCTTCGCAGGCTACATTGCAGGGAACTGACCAAGCAACAGCCCTCTTTCCGCCTCTGCTCCTCTGGACCAGCTGGAACAGACCTGTTACATCCTCAAGGCACAAGATTTGCCCCAGAGCAATGTTTTACTAACATAAGATGGAGAGCACGCATGCACTGCGTGCCATGAGGAGTGGCACCACGTTGTCTGAGGGCACTTAACGGCACAAGACATGCTGGGATAATACGGAGGGACTATCCCCAGCGGAGAAATTCATGTACGGCACAGCACAAATCCATACTGCCCGTCATTAGCGGGCCCAGCTGCTCCTGGGCTTCCGCTTTACGGGAGTTAATTGTTCCCCTGCCCCATAAGGGAACTTAGAAAGAACAAGGCAATCAGAAATGAGGTCCCCAAAGTGCACAAAGGGCCAAGCCACACAGACACTGCAGTTCTCGGGGCACTTCTCTTTATTAACTCTACTGACACTCTTAATCAAGAGAATTATATCAATTGGTGCATTCTTCAGAAGCACATGATGTGTTGTCAGAACCAGGTGTATTTCTTTTTCTAAACATAAATAACATATGTCTGCATCTCTTTAAATGGGATCCTTCTTATTCTTAGGTAGTCATATAAAGCTTTGTGGCAAAACAAAAAATTAAGCAGCATGCAAACACACACAAACTTAACGTTACACACGCACTGAATGTTACTAAATAATGCAGAAAAAACAAAATCTGAACTTTTTCAGTGATAGAAGGCTTAAAGACTGATAGAGGAAAGTCCCCACCAGCACACCAGTTGGAAATACTACAGGGATATCTGCGTTCCATCTGCTCCAGTACTCTGTGCTGCCAGGACCGCCTGGGCTGTGCAGCCCCAGCATGCAGAAGGCAGGCAGAACCTGTAAAGGCTCAGGACTACACCTGGAACCATACTTCCCTGCCCAGTAATGGCTGCTGCCAAGAAATAAGAGAATGATTAATTAAAGGCACGACAAACAGAAGTAGCCACATGCAGATTTCAGAGCAGTACAACATGACTTGGAGACGTGACTCCAATTAATGTGGAGTTAACTCAAGCTGTATTGAAAATTAAAATTCAAGGTTATTCACTCTCTTAATCAACATCTATTATAGTCGCTGTTTTTCAAAACAATTTGTTTGGATTAACGGAATCTGTTTACAAGAGCCTCTAGTGGAATTTTGTATCTTTAGCCGAAATGAAGATCAAAGAGACCAAGAAGTTATTTTTGGCATCATAACAGTATTTTATTATTTAATGCCGTTACATTCATTAGTTATTTTAGATAAACGTCCTTAAAAGAAGACTTGTTTTTAGAAGGAAATTACACTGTAATAAATGTGATTTCACCACAGAGAAATTATTTCATTTGGCTTTATAGTCATTCTGAAGTTTACCAACACCCCAGACCCACTTAGGATGCATGGAGAGAGCTCTCTGCAATGCATAAGAGCATTAGTTTACTGTACTTATTACAGCAAAGAGCAGTAAATGAGTGGGTCTGCGTCCTGTACTGCAGAAAATCTTAACGCATGGGGAAAAGAAAAATAAAATAGTCTCTTACACTTTCTCTGAGTATGTTTTATAACAAAGTGCGAGCTGCATCACACCCTGTTTTCAAGCCTGGTAAGCTGATTCCATCAGAATTTCACAGACTGAACAGAATTACAGAGAAGAGAAGCCACTAAATGTATTGGATTATCAAGTTTGTTATGTTTGCCTGACAGAGATAGTGATGCATCATTAAAAGATAAATTATGGCTGCGGAAGTTGTAATCACAAGGACTTCCCACCATACCATCACTGAATGGCACCATGAGGAACGCAAGTCTGCTAGACTCAAGCCGTTTAGGTGAAAAGCTGCAGGTCCGGTGCAGATGCAAGCACTATGGAACACAGCGCATTACATTTCTTTCTTAGTTTGATCACACCTTACTTCATTTTATAGCAGAACTTGTGGGCTTTAAATGTGCAATTCATTATTCTCAAACTAGCTTATATCCAAGATGTTGTTATTCTGGAGTATCAATCTTACTGCACCTCTGGCAATCAATTAAAAAATAATCATGTACAAATAAAATGTTGTCTGTGTTTTATAGGCACAGCACGCAGACAGATACAGGGACAAGCACCTACAGTTGACTGTGCCCTTCGGCTACCTGAGCCACCAATCGGCACAACTCCCTACTGCTCTACCTCCAGAACTGGAAGCGAGAGTGATACTGGGAGGCACATCGCCTTATGAAATGTTAAGTGGAGGTACTACAAGTTTCACTTTGCACTAGGACCCTGAGACAGACTAAATGACCAGCCCCCAGTGCCCACAGAGCTTGGGGGAAGCCGGCCCAACACCACCAGTGCCCAGCCCCACCAGTGACTGCCCTGACCGCGACCATGCCCTGGAGCTTCCCTGCCCGCCCTGGGCAGACAGACAGATACAGGTAATTCTGAATGGGCTTCCTTACCCACAGGACAGAAGTTAAGCATTGCCTTTGCACGCCAACATGCAGTATTATGCTAACCAGAGTATTAAGTTTTAATTGAAAAATTTCCTGCTTTTGTCATTCTGGAATTGTGTTATACTTCCACTCTCCTCTGGCTCTTCTTCACTCTTCATTTCACAGGAGAAATTATGCGGGCATGCATGTTCTAATTTCTCTCATCAGGGTGTTACCCATAGCTTCTGCTCCAACTCTTAAAAACGACCGAGTTAAAAATTCTGCTCATCCATCCCAAAGAGTTTCCTCTGCCTTGGGCATAGATATTCCCTTGCACAGGAAATGACATTTGCAATGTCACCGAAGATAATTTAAAACAATGCATAATAACCATATGCAAAAAAAAAATAAAATAGTGTTCACGTACTACAATTTATCCTTTGGCAGGATTTTCTGAAGGAAGCTTCATTTTCAGAATGATGAATATCTAAATTAGGTAGAACCTCAGCAGACAGTGAGCAGAAGTAAGCAACGAACACACAGATGGCTTTTGCCTTCCCAGACTCTATGCTTTAAGATGAACCCCTTCTGATTTAAGAGTTTATTGATTTTATATTCACACTTGGATAGGTTATTTGCGATGTACCCCTGTAGCACCAAATAAGCCTTTTGTATCTGAATTTTCTTTGGATGAATAATTCCTATAGGACAGTGTTGTCGCCCCTACCATTTTATGTCTCCTCTGGAGAAAAAAAAATAATCAAAGGCAACAAGGAGAAATATTGTAGAATTTCAGGTTCATAACTGTCTTTGGGGAGGAATGTGAAGGAGGAACTGGAGGTATTTTAGCTTCTTGCAAGCATCAATACTTAAAGAGTCCTAACTGCATCCATCCCTCCACTCCCGAGAGGAAAGCTGGCATTGCACAGGAGGAGAGAGAGTAACTTCTGTTTGAAGCTTCCCAAAGTGTTTAACTAAGAAAAAGACTACTGTTTTTGCTACTGTAAAAAAAGAAAAACAAACAAACAACAACCACAAAAATTATGGCAGGAAATTGTTATCCTTCGTAAGTTTCCTGAACTGAACAAAGCTTTTCCCTCTCCTGTGTGTGACCTGCTTGGTCCTGAAGTGTTTTTGAACAAAATTGTAACTAAGATAAAGGGCGCTCCAAACCTCCCTCTCCCCCTCACTGTTTTATATATTTTTGTTTTAATATTTTTTTAAGAGCAACTTTAACACTCTACGAGATGGCGAATGCAGCAGCTTCCCAAAATAACTTCCACTTTTAACGTTTTCTTCCACGAGCTTAATAAAATAATTTGTAGATTACTATTACCATCTACACGTGTTGAATAACAAAAGCAGGAACAACCGCAGACACTGCAAAGATCACGAATTATTTTCCCACCTACAAACTCAGGCAAAACCAAACATTAGAGTACTGAAGAGAACTGTAAACATGAAGCATCTGCTGAGGTCCTCCCTCTCCCTACCACCTGGCCCCCTGTAGCAGACAAATTCTTTTAATATTTGCTAGGTTTCAAGCTACTGAAAAACCACCTGACTGCATCTGCAGGTGATCTAACAGGCAGTTAAGTTTCGTGGTGACTGGTACATCAGACCTCATAAGAAACTACAATTGCGCATAATAAAGCAAACAATTTCCAAAAGCCTCAGAGACTCTGACCATCACTTTTTATATGGTTAGTTACTGAACCGTATCAATATATTATAGGTCATGTGTGAACCTATTTTGAGCCACATATGCACTATAGGAGCTTTAAAATGAAACATCCCAAAAGATGTCCATATTAGTAACCTGACAAAACCAGGAAAGCTTAAGGAGCTGGGTTTTTGATCACACACGTTTTCCTTCAGTTCAGTTCAGACATACAGCTTCACAGACCATCTCTTCACAGTTTACTGAAAAACAGGCTTGCAGAAAAAACAGGTATTCCACTGCCGTATGATTACTAAACACCACTAAAAATCAAGATATCTACTGTATAAACAGGTTCCTAAGATGCAAATGGAGAATTTCTCTTAGCAGAGAGCCAGGCAAATGAGATTTATTTCTGTCCCCTTCCGTTATAGCCCAGGCGTTTGTTACCAGCCCCCGGCTTCTCAGAGACAAGGTCTGTTATAACAGGATGACACAAACCCCCCTGATCCATCTACTGCAAAGTTAGCCAAGTTAAATCCCACCACCAACTTCTCCTAGGAGCCCCAGGAGGACCCCTCATCGCTTCCACCCCGATGGCAAGGGACGAAAAGAAGCCAGTGGAAGAAACACCTTCAAGCAGTGTTATCTACATCCAGAAGACCACCTGCGGAAACCAAGCAGTATTTGAGTAGCTTGCAGTATTTGCCCAAGAACAGCTTGACCTTTCCGACTAGCATTTGTTGTCTGCTGATCAGTTCACAGAATTGCCTTTTAGGACCTTTCACAAATAGGTAAGTGATTCAGGAACCCAGCTCCTGCTTTCAGGACAAAAGTCTTTTGGGATTAATCTAATCACTCTGACACTGAGTTTGAAAACACATTTCTGAATGGAGTTAGTTTGTTCACTTCAACAATTTATGGTGGACTGATTATGCACATTTCTTCAAATGCTGTAGAGTAAAAAAAGATTTCACTAAATTTACATTACAAGACCTACGATTTCTATCCTGTGCAAATATTTGAGAGCATATTGCATAGTCGCCTCTTTCTTCCTGCCAATTAACACTCATCCCCCCAAACCCCTCGAATTAATGTAGGGGTTTTTATTTTATGTTCTGGATTTATCATTAACTTACGAGTTTAACTGCATCATGAAAGACACTAAAATAGCCCTGCCTTATGGATACAGCCGAAGTGTAGTGGAGACATATTAAAACACAGGAAAAAGAAGCAATGTGGGCATTTCTTTTCAATTATTTACACTGTTATTCCCATCTTGTCAGTTTTCTATTTATTTTATAGATCTTTTGCTTCAATCAGGATGAATGCTATCTTCTTTAAACTGATTCAAGTTTTTTCTAATTACAACACTCAAGCACATTCTTTAGTCAAGAAGAGACTCTTTTTCCTATCAAGATCGAGGCGAGCATTTTTTGTCTGTTTATAAATTGCAATGTGTGCTTTGTCTTCTTATAATACACTGAGAGGTACAAGAATTTTTTTGTACAAAAATTTGTTTTTTAAGAGGGAAAAAAGTCCTACTGAACCTTAGTTGTAACTCAGATGCTTGAATTAGCCCTACCAATAAGCAATCTGAAGTGTAACCTGACCCACCAGCTTTTAAACCCATGCCATACACATACTCAGCCCCGCTCTCTATTTTTACAGCATTCCCAGCAAAACCATCAAATTACAACTGGAAAGACCATTTTGAGAAGCACCCTTTCTTCCCATTGTTGGTGTGGGGTTTTTTTAATCATACTGTACATTAAAACAATCTAGCTGAATCACTACATGTGTGGGAATAACCTTCTATTTCTTCCCTGGGAAGTATCTACATATCACCCCTCCTCATCTCTGCAGGCAAGTGCTATGAGAGTCTGCTGCTCCGCTTCTCCCAGGCAATGGGTTGCCAAAGCAAGGCATGTGTTTTGCTAACAGAAGAGTGGGGAAAAAAAAAAATAATTAAGAGAAATTAGTCCCTCAACTAAGCTGAAAGAAAAAGTGCTAACAAAAGAACAAGATGAAGCAGGAGAGAAAGGTTTTGTGCAGGAGAAACACAGTGGGAAGAGCAGAGATGGGAAATAGCTGTTTTATTTCATAATGACAAAAAGGCTTCAACTCTGGTAATATCTAATTATCTTGAAACACACCAGTAATTCCAACATCTCCTATAAAATACTACCACCAGGTTTTCCTTCTGCTCACTTGTAGAAAAGTATTAGTCTGTTGGAGCAGTTACATACGCAGAGCAGCTATGCAGTTTGCAACCTCATAATTTAAAATACAGATATGTATTTTTAAAAGCCTTTAAGTTTAAAGTGCAACTGTTGGCATGTACTTCATACATTCTGTAATTACCACTTGGGCTAAGTTTCCAAACAGCTAAAACCACAGATAAGTTAAAGCTATCTATTTCCTGTAGTGGGGAACTAGTAATTCCTCAGCCTGACAATGCCCCTTGCTTAAAAAGCTCTCACACCACTTTTTTTAAACAGGAGCTTAAGAAGAAGTAAAAGTAACAATCAGTATCAGTAGTAGTTCAATTTATATCAGCTGAACTTTCCCAATAACACAGGTGCGTCTGGGTTTGTGTTAGGATTGTAACAAAAGCTACAGCCAGCAAATCCCTGCAATGCTTGCGAGTAGGTCTGACACCTTCTGTACCTGCACAACAGGTAGGAGGAGAAGTTAAAAAAAAAAAGAAAAAAAAAAGTGTATTAGATCAATTTTGCAAATATCACCAGTGGTGTTACTATTAAAGCAGAACACCACGAGGGATACAGCAGGTCAGCTAATACACCTTTCTGTTCGTCTTCATAAAGCCAGGCTATCAGGACAGTTCTTTATACATCACTAGTATATTGCTACTATTCTGTTAGTGCAGTAAACATTATCACATGAACAAACAATCTGTGACCTGCCAATAAATGACACTGTACACTATCTGGGCAGAGGCGAGACTCACACACTCCCCACAGGCTGACTTCGATGAGTGCTTCCAATGGATAACGTGCGCTCGGAAAAAGGATCTCCATCTGAAGACTCTGATCAGAGCTAAAAATCAGAGACCTTTGTCACCACGTAAACGGCTGCGTGCATGGTGGGTCACCCAACAGGAAGCCAGGCAAACCTCGCGCAGGGCTCGAAACAGGGGTTTCTGACACAGAAAAGAGTGGAGAAACGTCCTCTACTTTCACACACACAGCGGGTTCTGCCTGGCAAATAGTCTTCTTGTTTATGACTTGATAAATTATTTGACTTGAAAGATTAGTTAAATGAAAGGAAGGAGAGCAATGTAATTATTAACTCCCGTCTCCTTCCATCACAATTGATTTAAACTTTCAAGCGTCCACCCAGAATTAGCCCACCCCAGTCCCCAAGAAGGAAGAGAGATACTACCACAACCCCAGGCTTACGCTGTTTGCCACAAAGCCAAGTCAAAAAGCTGTTTAAAATCTGAGTTCCTACCTGCAGCTGGTACTGCTTACACACTTGTCCCTGCAAACCAGTAACGCACTGGGCTAACTCCAGAAAGCCACCTCGCGTCCATCTGTGCAGCAAGCTTGCGGCTTAGCTGCTAAGGAGGCAGAAGAACCAAGAACAGAATAAAACTCCAAATACCTCTGCTTCAGTAACACATTAGATCAAACTTAAAATAATTTAATATAAAAATATTAAGTCCAATGAGTAGACACAGCTGCAGTTTGTTAATACCTTTTCAGCTCCAGCATAAGAGAACATTTTCAAACTAAATCTGAAGTGCCAGTAAGCCACCTGGAAAGTCAACGCAGATTCCTAAAGCTTTCCAATATTTTCTAACAGTCACAGTTTGGGGTGGCTTTTTTTTTT
>VYZM01022031.1:91811-102507 GCA_013398915.1 Dromas ardeola | reverse complement strand
TTTTTTTTGAGAGGAGGGGAATTTTGGACAGCATTTTGGAAAATTCAATGAATAAAAAAGTGAGCCACAAGCCACTTTGGTCCCATCTCCTATATTAGAAATATTCAAAACTTCTAATGGAAAGATTTGAAATTAGCACTTAATATTAAAACCACAATGTTTTAAGTTTGTATGTTAAATTTATATTCTTCAAGCAAAATGGACAGTGACCCCAACTTATCTGTTTGGCACATGTTCAGAACCAGCTTATCACCCATTTATTAGCATTTCTGCACTTTGGTGACACTCTGCTACAATATTAATACAAGTTTAGAGGTGCTGCTGTCATATGCAGGCAAAATTCAAATCCCAGAAGCAGTTCTCCCTTGCAGTTCCAAATGCTCAAAAGCCACTGAAGCGGGTGGAATTTGAAGGAGGAGGAACAATCACACATACTATGGCAAGGTACAAGGAGCATTTCAGGTAATTTTTTACTTTGATTATTTGTTATCTTTACAGTACAGGTGCGCACAGTGACCTATGTTCAGACTAAACAACACAGTATTCATTTTGGGACTCATGATGTAGTAATATGTTCCCTTAAAGGTATATATTAGAAACTCCTTGTTCACATTCTGGTTAGTTCTCTTGTGCTCAGGTACTCCCACTTGCAAGGCAGGATGCACAGGTACCAGAAAAACCAAGGGCCAGGGGCGGCAGCACTCAACCTGCACAATGTTTTGGAGAGTCACCAGCTTCCTTTTGCTCTGGTTATCACTCTGAGATAGAAAGCTACGAACAGAAACTGTCAAAAAGGGACAATGCCTATACAGATCACAGACAAATGTTTCCTGAGGTCACCTCTATTAGTCCAGTGATAGAGATGCACACTCAAGAGCTTTGATGTCAGGACTGGAAGAAATGCTTCCTCCTCCAACGTATGTGACCAGTCTCGTCCTTGAAAGTACCTGTAGAAGCCAGTCCTGACTAAGCCTGTGGATCAAATCATGGATTTCATCTTCTTCTTTCCCCTGAAGCTTCAGCTCGTACATCTGTCAGAAAACTACCAATATAAGCCTAGAAAATACTTCACTGAAATACTTTCCATGAATCCAAAATCTTAAAATTCAGAGACATCAATACATGCGGAAGGAGGACTTACAAATGATTTCATCCACCTACCTCAATTGCTGGGTTCTGCTTGGACATAAGGACAAAAGAATCAGCACATGGTGAAAAAAAGGGACTTCTAATGGTTCGAGTTAAATCCTCACAATTGACCCAGGCCTAATACCAGGCCGGTGAATGCTGTAAGTCACTCTAGGATGGGACATCCCCGGCATGGCACAGCTCCTCACGCCACCCACAAGTTGAGCATTAACACATTTGTGCGTAGTGTCCTGACAAAAGCAGCAAATGGAGAGCGAGGGGCTGTGCAGAGCTCTGAGACCCGCTCAAGATTCATCCAGCTCACTCCCCAAAACCGCTCTCAAAATAATTTCAATAATAATTTGAATATTAAGCAAATGTCCTTATGGTCCCAAAAAAGTGAGTAGAGGAGGCAGCAGTGGAGACCAGCTATCGAAGAAGCGTAAGAGGGTCACTGCAAGCTCCACAAACTGCTGAATCAACAGGAACTAGAAAGAGCGCGTTCCAGCACGCCTGAAGCAGGTAGGCTTCAGAGGAGCAGAAGCTGAAGTGAACTAATCCAGCATATAATGCTCGGTGACTTAATGCCTACAGGAAAATACCACATTATACAAGAAAGGAGAGAGGAAGTTTGCTATCACAGAGTTATTCTCTTCGTTTGCTCCAAGGTGCTGTTATGCCGGGGGCTGACACTGCTACTTACTGCCATTGAAACATTACCTTTTACCACCTGTACATGCCCTGTCACAGTTGGCCAAGTTGTAACAAGGGCAGCTTCAGAAGAATTCAAATTTAGATAGATTTTAGCTAAGAAAACGGTTGCAGCTGATGTACAAAGTAATTACAAAAGAGCAACAAAAGCAAGACAGTACTGTCCTTTCCGCCTGATCTCAAAAACTATCCCATAAGAGGAAATCCAACAGCTCGATGAGGCAAACTTCTCTTCCACCTGATGTTGGAAGCAGAGATACGTGTAAAGAAGCTGCTTCCCTCAAATAATAAACTGGCTCTTCAAGGCAAAAATCAACATGAAAATTTTCTCCTGTGCTCCTGTACCTGCCAAGTATGACCACAAGGAAAAATCCCTGTGGATGAATGAGTGTCAGACACCGAGTCCAAAACACAACCACAAGCCTAAATAAATAGAAGATCCTCAAGCACGTGAGTTGAATCACCCAACTGAAGAAGAGTGTGACATAACAAAGCAAAAATTAAATAAAATAAACTATCAGAACCTCATTTTTTCAGCCTGGCTCAATATTGACCCCAGACCGTGTGATTTGCAATCATGAACATTATTCAGATCAAGATAGTTCCTTCGCTGTACTATGTTTTACCCAAGACTTCAACTGACAGTTGTGGAAAGCCTGCCGACCAGGAACACTTCTGAATACCTCATAGATAAAGCCATTGTGCAAGGCACAAGTTCACAGTAAAACCTCACCCGATTTTCAAAAACAATACACACACTTATTTTAGACTAAAGCCAAAGCTCACTGAGGGAGAAGAGGGAGGAATGTAAAGGCATATAAGGAGTATGCTTTTGGTAACAATCCCCTTGAAACGAAACAAACAAAAAAAAAACAAAACCAGAACAAAAAAAAACCAACACACTTTTGCTTTTTGTAATACATAAGAAAATATCAGCTGTTCCTAAAGTAACAGAGGAAGCGAACCGCTTTAAAATTAACACAGTGAGACAAAAGCTTAAGAAAAGAAGAAAGTCATGTTATCTCACTTCCTCAGTCTAGATCAATCACAACATCACGAGGTCAGGCAAGGTCAATAAGCTTTGATTAAGGACTGCTATCTTCAGACTACACATTGACACGTAACAGTAAGATCAACACCTTAGTCATCAGACTACAGCAAGATATTCCTGCATGCTGTATTTTGGCAGTATTCTTACTCTAATTACAGTATGACATTATAGGAAGGGCTTATCTATACTAGATATTTGCGACAGGTTAATGCAAGTTCTTCCAGATTTCATTGGGCCCATAAACAAAGTAATTGTGAGAAAGCATGCGACACTTTAAATGTGTGTACTTAAATCTACCTGGAAGTAAATCTACACTGGGTGAAGACGATGAGCCAATGCTTCTACTCACCTCTTCCTCTACCACCCTCATTTGCCTGATTGGGAAGTTTGTACAGGAGTTTAATGCTTGCGTTTGCCCACTGTTATGTCCCATTACTTGCAGAATCACACCACTATCTCCTCCATGCTCTCTAACAACATTTTCAATAGTGTTGTCTATTTCCACCCCCAATAAATTGCGCCGACAAGATGGAAGAGTAGAGATGCACAGACACTTACTTTGATCCTAAGCCTCTGCTACCATCGTTTTCTCCAGTAAAAATCCTTTAAAATGCAATGCAAAAAAACTTGCAAGAGGTACGCAATACAGAATGGTGATGGGGAATTCCACACTGTGAAGCCTTCTCAAGCAATTGTACCAAGACTGTGCCTCTTTAGCTGCACAGTGCTTTTGAATAATTCAGATGTAGTTCTCGTGCCATGGAGGACATTACGAGACCGTCAGAGAGGCTGATCTGGAATGAGGGCTGCCAAATAATCTTAATTGTCACCACGGGAGGAAGCAAATTAACAGATGTTGCTGATGTACCAGCATAAGACATCCTCAGACCCAGTCATGCAGCCAGTTCCTCCTCACACTGAGCTGACGGGCTGCAACTGCCCTGGAGGAGCTGCCTCCTACCTGCGACCTACCCTCAGAGCTTCTACCTCCCCTGAGAGCTTCGCCCCAGAGGTGGCCATGGTACACCACCATGGGCTGCACTGCTCAGCCTCACGCAAATTTTGTGACACAGCTTTCAGGGTCAGAAAGATAACCATCAGGGACAGCTAGTATCAAAAGACCTATACCGAATGCAGCGATACTAATACATTAATTGCATGATCATGATGCAACACATGAGTATCGCCAATACAAAGTTACTGAAAAGATTTAAACAGGCTCTAGAGATCTGTAGGAGAGGTTTTTGCACAAACTTATAAACAAGAGTTCTGCTGCCTCAATTCACGTCTATCTCTTGCTTTGACATCAGAAGTTCATAGTATTCCTGGAAAAAATTCCTGCTGTGTTAGCTATTGTAGGTTAAAGTTACAAAATGATTAAAGTTCAAATTGCTCCTTCTGTAAAGCTATTTGCAGCCTAATAAAAATATCTGAAGCCTGCATCTAATTCGCTAGTTTTCCTCTCCTTTTCTTGCTTATAGGAATATTTTCTGTAGCCCCAATTTCTAGGCAAAGGGACAGAAATCAGTATTCAAATATGACCGACATCTTGAGCACTCTTTGGTAGTTCATTCAAAAAGATAATTAAAGAAGACAAATGCTCGTGATTTAAGAAATTCTAGCATGTTCAAATAATGAATTAGCATGCAAACTGCTCAGCAAGAACAGCAATAGTATTTATTTACTCATAATATGCATTATGCAAGATTTCCACTGGTTATGTTGCTCTGTCACTACCAGCACACACACCTCTCAACACAATACCTAACTGGGCTCCGAGCCACGTTCTGCTACTGCTGCCAGTTCCAACACCCAGCAAAGAGTGTAGGAACCACTGTTTTACATCACATGCAACAGAAACAAAAAACTTTGAAGCAAAAGTCACCTCTTTAATTTTGGCACGTGCATTATTTTGGAGCACACACCCCATATTCAGAGACATATTCTGAACAATCAAATTATGAGGTCAATAAAAAGAAATATGAAGTATAATATTATTGCCTGTTTTGATAGCAAGGTTACATACACAACATCTCAAAACCGTATTTTAAAGTTGTTTTGCAAATTCCCAAAGCAAAAAACAGACCTTATACTCCAACTTTAAATAAGTGAGTATAAGCTGCCCAGGAATAAAGTATAACAAACAGTAAGATGGTTGAAAAAAATTGAAGGAGAAAAAAATGCAACAATATGCTTTCGTGATATGGGTCCCCATCTATTTGCTAGGACCAACAACACAATCTCAAGCTTCCTAAAACTGATCTTATACTAACAGTTTGCCAAGTAAAAAACAAAAGCTACAACCCCAATACGGTTTAATATAATACTAACGAAGATTCACAGTGAGATCTTCTTTTTTCAACTGCATACCGCTACAGAAAACATGTATCAGCTCTTAGGAATCAGCAGGCATACAAGAGGGAATGACATACTCTTCCTATTACTTAATATAGACATCCCTATCTACCAAAAAAAAGTTCGCCAAACTTCTGTTCCTTATATAGCCACTCCAAGGTAAATAGATGCCCAAGTCCCAAACAGAAGGTAAGAATTGGAGAAAACAAAGCCATTCATAAGAACACATTCACATGCTGTCTCCTTGCACGTGTAGAAACACACAGGCCTCTGAAGTCGTCCTTAAATTGTTTAAACAAAACATGCAGAAATGTTGGCACCAATTCAAAATCCTGCTAGCACAAACAATACTGTTAGATAATATTTACAGTATATTTCCTGAAGGTTCCCTCAAACTGCCTGTAGTCCAACATCATCATCCCCCAGTAAACTTGTTTCTCTCTCCCAACCCCTCTGAAAGAAGTAATTTCTTACTACGGGAGGCTGTGGGGAAATATCCGATGTCACTCCACAAAACCCAGATGACCACCCCCGAGAGCTGCACAAGCTGTCACATGGGAACTGCCAGAACCCTGCTGTGGCCTGACTCAGGACGAGACCGACAGCGACGGGGATCTTATCAGACAGATACAAGAGAAGGATCTGCACTCGAGGCACATCCTTGCACTTCTACCTTACAGTTTACGCACACAGCTACAGTGAGGAGAGCGGGTTGTTTCTAGAGGCTTTTTTGGGGAGCAAGCAAATTTGTGTCTATGAATTTTTCCTGAATAATTCATTCTTACGCATGATGTACACAGTGAATGCAACTGCAACCTGGGTTTTAACATACATGTCTTCCCTAAACCAAAGCACAGGCAGCTACTCTAACAGAAGATACACTGAGAAGTCGAGCACGCGCCTCACTGTTTCACCAGAAATCAGAAGTCTGTGCACAAAAGTGCTTGTTTTACTTACGGGAAGCATTTGTATGTGTTGAGTAACGCAACAGTAAATGAAGCACCACCCGTGCATTTCATTCAAGCACTTAAGAGTACATAATGAAAACCAACACAATTTATTAGGATTTTATCAGATTTCCCTAAGTTAGGCATTCAGCCTGGCCAGACGTTGTGCTGCCGGTACACATCCTCAGTGATCTTAAAGGTCTTTTCCAACCCAAATGATTCGATGGTTCTATACTTGCTGTGCTCACCCAGCTTGTTCTGTTCAAGCTCCAGCCCACGTGGGGAATATGCAAGGGCCTGAGCAGGTAAGAGCTAGAGAGGCACAGGGTAAGCTATCTCAGGCAGGCGGCTGCGTTATTGCAGCTTCGTGTCCTCTGGTCAGCTCAAAGCCTGCGGAGATGAGCTTGCACCTGGCCTTAATGTACTTAGCTTCTTTCAAAAACGAGATTAAAAGACCTGAGAAGCTGACAAATTTCACATGAAAAAAAAATCATAATAGAACTTCTGTAGCAAAGATGTATGGCTTTAAGCTATTTTCTCCCTGAAGTAGTTATGACTTTATTTCACGGTATCCTCTGTAATCCTGGGCAACATGCTCGTAACCCTCGTATCAAATAAGCTGAAGCCTGCTCAATTCCGTACCAACCAATTCAGCAGCCGGCAAGTGTGTGCACGTCCACGTGCAGACCCCTCCTCTGGGGGTCACAGGATTCTCTCCCTTTCATGTTGAAGTTTCCATTAGTACTTCAAAACACTGTGCATTCAGTATTTCAAAATACCCAGTTTTTTATATAACCCAGGTTCTTCCTCAGGAGTACGTATTACCCATTTCCCTGCTTAAACTCACACATTAATTGGGTTCTTGCCTTTGGCTGAAGATTCCTGTGAAAACTAACCAGCTCCCTACAGAGTCCCAAAATCCACATCTCCTACCTGGGAACTGTGTATGAACTGGACTCTTTCCTTTGGCACAAGAATCACAGAAACCTATAAGAAGACAGGCCAAACTCAGGTGCAAGTCTGTATTTTTGGGTTTTGTTATGCTCCAGGCTTCTGACTTAAGCAGTTCTTCCTGTTGCTTTTTTAGTTAGGCTCAATCTAAACTCAGTGAAAGCTGCAAAATATCCATTTCAGTATCCATACTACTTTTTCTTCCTTTTTAATTGTGACACCGCTAACATTATTCACTGTTGCCCTTGGGATGGACACACACAGACAGAATTCCCTCCAAAACCCCAACCCACGCATCCTTCTGCATCCTTAGCTTTTGCGACTAAGTACTCTGCCAAGACAAATCCAATTAAACTTTTTAAAGGTACGTTATGTATTAAGTCAACAGTAACATCATACACACGCTGTAAAACTTTTCATTCATTTTCTGTGCTATCTGTTGTTTTTAGCACCACTGTCTGTTGACAAAGTCCCCAGAGGATGTAAGATACGCTGCATCCGACTGGCACAAAGCAACTCGCAGGCAGCACTAGACAATTGATTTACAGTGATATTTCACAAGTCACGAAGTTATGAGTGCCAGAACAAAGTAGAGTACCTGTAATGCAAACATCTACATTATTAATAGAACCGCAAGTCTGAAAACTTTGAATAAAGGAAAATATTAAAGATAGGTCAGAACACTATGTATACAGGATAGTACCACTAACTCTGCGGCGGTAAAAACTGGCCACATGTTGAACTGTCAGTATTTTATCACTGGTGAATGTTAGCAAATATTAAGCATGCTTTATAAAAAAACTATCTTGAAATCAAAACCAATACTGCTGTGGGTTGCTTTTTAATTATTTGGTTATCTCTTTGTATGTATACGTAGCATTAACTAAGAAAGTATGTTTCTCAATAAAAAACTTGAGAAGAAAAAAATAAAAGATTTGACTCAACAGATACTTAGCTTTTAACCACAATCTCAACTATTCCAACATGTTTAACTTACCTAAATCTTCAGACAGCTAGTTACACGCTGTTATGTGTTTACATAGACTGTCCAACTAGCTAAAAATTACTGGACTGTTTTTCCAGACAGCTGATCAATATAATTGCGTGTTCAGAGCTGGTTTTGCACAGCTATACACACAAGTGACATCCTTGCACTGGAAATACGAATGCACATGTCAGCTTTCAACAGTGTTTGCCAGCAAGTCAGGCCTAACCTTTCTGAAAACGGGACTGCTCCACAACACTATTGAAAAGACTCAAATATTCAAGAGACTCAAAATTTAAAGTGATTAACTGAACAAAATTACAGGATGGTATACAGGGAAAAGCATTAAACCTCTACTATTTTTTCGCAATTCGCATCAAAACAATTAGGGAAGAAAAAGGTACCTGTTAACGCATAAGTAATGCTGTAAGAGAACGGTAGGCATCTTTTTTCCCCGAGAACTGTTAGAACTAGTCAAAATAAATTTGGGCATTCACGTTGGAAATAATCAATTTCAAATATTTACTACTTTACCAACAACCTAATTCGCTAGGGTACAAACCATCATTACTGTCGGGTGTCTCAAGACCCTAGACAGATGCCTTATATCACATATATACTCACATGCAGGAGCAATGGCAGCACCGCAGGGCACCCCACAGGCAGTTACAGGGGAGGCTTCAGGTGGCCTTGCCAGCAGCCGGTCGGTCACTGCGCAACCTTCACAAGACCTAAGCATTCTCTGTGCTTTCCTAAGAGGCTTCAGCTCCTTTTAGAAATTGTTTTCACAATTCTTCATTTAAGGTTTGTTGGCCGATGGCCTCTAAATACCTTTGGAATAACTAGCTTTTTAGAAGCAAACGCCGCTCACTTCCATAATTTAGGAAAAGCAATGTACGGGTGTATCTTACAGACGCTCTATCTTACCCTGCTTTGAATAACGGAAAGAGCTAAACCAGAATCTCAGCATCATGTAAATATATGCCACAAACTAGACAGTCAAGCCACATGTAGACCAACATATTTGAGTACTTTTTGATACTATTAAAAAAAAAAAAGTCTCCACAATATGCTTCCACTTGGGAGTTTAAAACCGATTCAACCAAAATTCTACTCTAGCAACAGACATCACCTTCAATCCTTTGATACAGCTGCTGCTGTTGTTATTAATATTATTAATCTCTTGCTGAAGCTCACCCTTTTCCCCCACCCTATATCTTCAACACACGGAAAAGGTTTATGGATTTACGAGACAGAGAGAGGGAAAGGCACTTCTAAAAACGTTACTCAACTTTCAAGTAAATAAGTGACAAGCTAGAAGATAAACAGAGTCCAAAAACTAACTTATGAAAATTCAGTACTAAGTATGTTTTACACACATTACTTTTAAGTCTTGTAAAGAAAGTTATGGAAGGTTCCGATGTACAGTGACTAGCGAACTTAAAATAGCACACCTCTACAGTGTCATTTTATGAATTGTTATAAACCCAGCAGTAAAGGTAACATAGGAGCTGGCAAGAAAATAGGGAGCCAGAGGTGGTAATGTCTTGCAAAGCGACCAGCAAATTCGAATAGTCATTTTGACAAATCTTACAGAACAGCAATTTCGGAAGGCAAAGAGGTCAACGCTTTCCAGTGGGAGGGGGCTGAAGGACCCTTCGGCGCAAGCTGGGCGCACAAAAACTTGACGCACCCAAATCATTACTGATTTCTAAAATGAGCTCTTCCTGGGCTTCGACTGTCACCATACACCTCCGCCATCCGAACCCTGGAACGAAGCCAGACGTGTTTGTAAAGGAGCAGGATTGGAAAGGGTATTACACCTGCATACACCACACCAGAAATCCATACTTAGCAAGTCAAATACACGTCAACGTGCTCTTGCAGCAGGGAGGAGGGGTATGATATGGATCAAGGCAAAGGTTATATTTTGAGAAGCGTGAACTTAAAAAAAAACAAAAGAAAACACAGAAGTTACCAAATGGCTTCTATCCAGGGCATCACCCATATCAAAAGCCACCCCGCCTTTAAAAAAAGGGAGGAGAGAGGGCTCAAAACAGTTTTCAGGTAAACAGGACAGAAGATAAATGTTTGCCTGCTCTCGATCTCTGTGGGCTCCTGCAACACCAACCGGTGAGACCTAAACTAACACAAAAAATACTCAGATCAGCACACACATTCCACAGTCAGAGCTCCATAAAAACCATTAATAATCCCATACTGAAATCCATAACGCTCTATACATTCGTGCAAGTTTATTTCTGAGAGCGGGTGCCAGCGTGCGCACACACCTCCTCTGTCAGGCCTTAGAAAACGCACTCCCCGTGTAATTACCTAATCTAGGCGGTTTCTTTTAACAGCAGCGGGTTATTATGGGGTTTTTTTAAGTTATAGATGCTACAACGCACGTGTCCCACGGGCAGCACAAAGCTTCAGACGCGTGCAGGTCGGTGGCCGCAGCGCCGGCAGCCCCCTCGGCCGCCCCCAGCCCCGGCCGGCCCCGCAGCCGGTGGGGGCGCGGCAGCGGTACCGGACACCCGACAACGGCCGGAACGGGCCCGGCGGCGG